>JAAVTG010000901.1:0-14042 GCA_011947345.1 Phytophthora quininea | reverse complement strand
GACCCACGCACGCCTCCCGGTCAGCAATCACCGGTGCGATGCCGCGTCCGTTTCCTGAAGCCAGGCCTTCGGTCTTCGTGTTGAGCGCCTTGTGCTCGGCCCCTGCCGCTGCCTTCACGAGATGGGGATGACCGCTCTAGCGAGCGTGTCATTACGAATGACCTCGGCGAGGCCCAGTACCGCACTCCGCGGATCGTGCGCACGCACGCTCACAGCACCCGATGCTACAGCTATTGATGACTCTGACCCCGGCAGGTGATGAATATGGTGGAATATCGCGAACGTCTTCAATGATCAAGCGGCGGCTCTGATGCCAAGATGCGGACATATCTCATCGCTCTTAAGCCAGGAGAGACCGTCCCCGAGTATTTCTCGGTCTTCAGGCTTGGGCCGAATGCGGCTGAAAGCTTCAGTCATTCGACAACTTGCACGCAAGCCCTAGCGAAGTAGACGTTCGAGGTGAACGACGTCTGTACTTTGACTTTGCTAAGTCCCGTACGAGACCTCCTCGCTCGTGTGCACCGGTACGGGGCGCCCCATTTCGTTTCTGCCTTTGGGAGAAACTTCACTGGCTGCGCCAGCCCCGAACTAGTGGCGGGAGCGCGGCTCGGTCGACGTGTCGACCGTGAGCCCCCACCCCTTGATCAGCCCGATCAAAAGCACTCATGACATTTGGGCAGTCTTTCCAGAGGCATCTTATCCCTACAAGTTCTGGGAGTGAGGGTAACCTGTCCACTTCACCAGATACTGGGTTTGACTCTTACGTCTACGATGTGCCAGGAGCTGCTCCACATGATAGTGGGGCTCGCCGTGCTGATCGAGCAGCGCGAGGAGGTCGATGGTCGGCTGGTCGATGACCATGGGAGTTCGATTACCGGCTCGCGCTGGGCATGTCAGTCTGAGGTCTCTACTATGCTGCACCGTGTTCGCTCGCTCGCCAGACGCGAGACGTCTGGAGACGTTTGATCCCTACGATCAAGATCTGACCGATCTCTATCAGCGGATGGAGTGGTTTGAGGACCCTGCAGTCAATCTCTGATCGTCTTCGTGCCCAGGAGCTAGGGCCCGCGGAGCTTCAGGTTCAACTGGCCGGGCTGCAGCAGCTCGTCTACTCAGCGTTGTCCGCGCAGGCACCGGCGACGCCATGCCTCCGCGCCCCGCGGGATCCTGGTACGGCTTAAGCAAGCCCACGTAGAACACAGGATGTGTTCGCATCTTCGCTGGGAGGTCCAGCGTATGCGAGGCCCTTCTTGGCCACGACCTTGAACGGTCCGATGAACCGCTGTCGGAGTTTCGTCTTGAAGACGGCAGATACTGCATGTGTAGGCAGGTTCTTAGCGTTTAATAAAACAAGGTCCCCGACCTGGAATTCAACCATGTTGCCTCTGCCTTTTGCATCAGCTTGTTCTTTTGAACATCTTGGCTTTCAGCCATCGCGTCGCGCACACTGCGTAAGACGCTCAACCTCGTCGAGAGGAAGTCATCGATTCGCTTGCGCACCGCAAGAGGGCTGACATCAGCAAGCTCGGAGCTATCCATCCCCCAAGCCCATGACCACGGAGCGGGGAAAGGGGGACGCGCGCGCTGCCGTTCACGTAGAACGGAGTGAAGCCTGTAGAGGCATGCACTGCATTGTTCAATGCAAACTCAACAAGCGGGAGCATGGCGCTCCACCGCTTCGGAGTTTCAGCGCACACACTGCGCAAGACGTCCTCGACGACGCGATTGACGCACTCGGTTTGACCGTCGGTCTGCGGATGATCCGCTGTGGACATGTCCAGTCGTGTGCCTAGCACCTTAAAGACGGACGTCCAGAACTTCCCCGTGAAGCGCGGATCTCGATCCGAGACGATCGTCTCCGGCAGCCCGTGCTGCCGAAAGACTCGATCGACGAACAGCGAGGCTGTACCCTCTCCATCAATGCAGCCGGCACCGCCGCTAGGTGAGCCATCTTGCTCAATCGGTCAACAAAGACCACACCCGTGTTGCCTGCCGAGTCCTTCGGCAGGCCAAACACAAAGTCCATACTCATGGACTGCCAACACTGGGTACTGGCAAGCTCGCCAAAGGCACTGCCGCATACGGCGCGGGTTTGACCCGTTGACACGTCTCACACGTGCGCACATATGTGCTGACCCACTTGTACAGATTGGGCCACCTGTACATGGAGCTCACTGAGCTGTAGGTCTTCTTGCGACCAAGGTGGCCGCTCGTGGTCGCGTCGTGAGCCTCGTAAAATATCCTATACTTGAGGTCCTCATCGTGAGGCACCACGACACGTGGAGGTCGTCGGGACCCGTGCTGTAGTACAGCATGCCGCCATCGCAGGTGTAGCGATGCAGCCTCGCGCGCAAGCGCCCAGACAGTTCTGTCTTCGAGTCCTTGAACTCGCCGCTCCTAGAGACGCAGCAATGCGACGCAGGGCTCGTCCTGTGCATACGCTGCTCGGATCAAATCCGTCACCGACGACGTCACCATCGTGATGAGAAAGCTCATAGTCCGGCCGGCGCGACAGCGCATCGGCCAGACGTTCTGCCTGCCAGGCTTGTACTTCACCTTGAAGTTATACTCCGCAAAGAAGGGGAGCCATCGGGCCATCCTCTGCGAGAGGTGAGGCGACTGTGTCGCAGTGCGCAGTGACGCATGACCCGTGAAGATCACGAACGGCTTAGAGCCGAGGAGGTGCACCCTGGACTTGACGAGAGCGTACTTCATCGCAAGTAGCTCCTTGTCATGAACGGGGTAGTTCTTCTCCGCAGCTTTAAGCTGACGAGACTCAAACGCGATCACGCGTTCACGTCCCTTGTCCGCTTGTAGCAAAGCGCGGCCAATGGTAAAATCGGAGGCGGATGGCCTAGCATGGCCACCTGCTCCAGTCTCCTCTGCCAGTATTCAGCGCGAATGAACCCCAACTTCGCCGCCGGAGCCCACGACAGTCTATTGTGCCCGGGATCCAGCCGGTTCATTGCCAACTTGTCCACCTTGGGCAATGCCGTCCATGCGCAAGGCTGCGATCCGCTTCCAAATGCCGCTCAAAGCCTCGCTTGCATCCGCATTGTTTTCGAGGAAGCCCGTGCCACCTTGCAGTGGCTACAACACGGAGCTCGACCACTTCAACTCGACCTCAAGCAGACGTTGCGCACAGCCGGGTTGACCGTCGTCGGCACGTGCCGCCGTCGGGCCTGCACGAGGAATCGCGCGGCCATTACGTCACTCACCGCAGCAAGCGCGAGCTGGAGCTGCTGGTCGAGTGGTGGCACAAAGTGTCGATTTCGGCGCACGTGCCTGGCGAGTCCGGCGTAGTGGCTGGCAAGCTGGTCTAGCCGAACGTTCACGCCCCGCCCGAGCTCAACTGTGGGTCAGCTGCCATGGAGAGAGCTTGGTCGCGTTGATGCGAGCGGGCCTGGTTGTGTGCGACAACCAGCTCACGAGGTATCAATCGAGGTGAGGTGACCGTAGCATACCCGAGCCTGCTTGCTGCTTGCTGCTTGCACTTGGCGCGTGCCTGATGGAGTGAAGACCACGCGGGTGTGATGACCACGAGGTGACCTATCCAGCAGACTACACGCTCACGGCCCAGCTCTTGCCTGCTCGAGCTTTTGCAGCCTCTTTTGAGCCGCTTCCTCCTTCTTGCGCTTCTCCTCTTCGATTCGACGCAATCGCTCCTGATCTACCGTGAACTGCTCTAACTCACCCGTCGCCTCAGGGTGGAAGTAGCAGACATCCTCAAAGATGAGGCGACGCAGCGTGTTCTTGTCCATGTTGCTCTTGTTGTCCCGCTCGAAGGAAAAGTCAAACGCGTGCTGCGCCAACGTCTCCGAGCCCATTTCGGCGCCGTCCTCGCGACAAGCAGCCAAGAACGGGTGCGCGATGGCGTCGTCCACGGACAGGCGCTTGCGCGGGTCAAACTGTAGCAACCGCTTCAACAGGTCCAGAGCTTCGGGCGGCGCATTCGGACAGACCGAGCTGAGCGACTTGGCCTCCTGCTGCTGTTGACGCGCCATCCAGCGCTTCGCCTTCATATTCGTCACAAAGTCCATGTCATCTGGAGCGGGCTGCCGATCAGCTGCAGGATCAAATGCAGCTGGTGAACGTGATCGTGGCCGGGGAACAGCGCCTTGCGGGTGAACATCTCTGCAAGGATACACCCAACCGCCCACAGGTCGATGGCCGTGGAATACTGACTCGCGAGCAACAGTTCCGGTGCGCGATACCAACGTGTGACCACGTACTCGGTCAAAGCTTCGTCTAATGCAGGCTCGCCCACTTGACTACCTGGCGTACTGGTCCCGTCAGTGCTACATGGTGTAACGGGGCGGATGTCGATCCCGCGCGCTAGTCCAAAGTCGCAAAGCTTTACTAAGCAGTCCCGATTGATCAGAACGTTCGAAGGTTTGACATCGCGATGGATAATATGTGCTGAGTGCACGTAGCGCAGGCCGCAAAGAAGCTGGTATGTGATGAAGGCAATGTGATCGTTCGACAATGGCTCTGGGGAGTTGATGACGCGGTGCAGATCGGTCTCCATGAGGTCTGTGACGATGTACGTGTCTTCAAAATGAGCTAGCGATGGCGGCCGCATCACATCCAACACGGTAACCACATGCGGGTGATGCATGTGCCGCATAAGGCGGATTTCGCGCACGATGCGCTTGGCGTCTACGAGGTCGTCGAATGTACGGGGTATGTTCTTGATTGCCACCGAGTTGCCGGTGACTTGGTCGCTAGCTGCAATAACAACGCCGTATGCTCCGTGGCCGATTGCACGGATCAGCTGATACCGTCTATAAACGCGGAACTTGGTCGAGGCCACACTGAACGTGTACATTTCCTCTTCGTCCGACGCTTTTGCTTCTTGTTTGCTAGTAGTGTCTGCATCCACCATTTCGACACTCGCCTCACTCCCCGCAATGGATTGACGCTGCACTTGGCCAGTTTCTTTGTGAAGTTCTTGCAATCTGTCAAAGCTTTTGCGATGTCGGGGAGTTGTTCGTCCGCTATATATTGAGGTGCTTCCATCGGCTGAAACTTGGGATTGCTCGACATCCCCACCTTCGTCTACATCCATGGTCTCGCCGGACGAATCTTCCTCCTCTGTATACGGAGCGAAACAGATGCTAAGCTCAAGGCGTCCACAACTTCCACCCTCACTTCCTACACCCTTTGAAATGTTTCGGCTCGGTAAATGTCATACCATTTCGGCACAGCGGACGACGCGATCTGCTCTTCTGTGCCTTCGGAAGAGCCTAAATAGTCAGCCAAATTAACCTTGGCAGAGCCTATAAGCTCGTCCCCAATGACACCGATGCTCCACACGTCGATACACAAGCAAGCAGTCGAGCCAGGAACTGCCCCGAGAACTCGAGATGAACTGTTTCCGCCCAAAACGGCCCTCTGCCTCCGCTACCCTTTACAGCGCGGGTCGAGTAAGATTTCCACGATCCAACACGACTCAGACCATCCGCCGTAGTCGTAAATACATCCCTACTACTGCCACTACCGGAAGTTTTTACTGTAAGATGCGGGAATTCGTTCAGTCCAAAAATTACCTTGTAGCCGCTGCCTCCCCGAGGCCACGGGCTTTCGTCGTCGAAACTTTTCACCCGATATACACACCACGCGAATTTCCCCGGAGGACAAGTACTTGCCTGGGGCTCCCTCTCTAGGGAGAGCAGCAAGAGTTGGTCCAGTAGCTTCTCCGTTGACGGGGCCTGCTCCACTACCGCCTCCGTTTGCAAAAGCTACAGCCGCCGCAATTTTATCCGCCAAAATGTTAATATGACTAATCCTTCCGTCAGCTTCGAAACGTAGTTCATGTTTCCACAAGTGTCGGAAACGCCTGCCACTTTCTGCACTGCGCACGGTCTCACGGCCTGACACCACCGCAAGGTCTCCTCGTCGAGCTACATGCTCCACGCCATAGTGGGAAACATCCATAGACGTGTGCATGTTTAAGAAAACGCTAACACTCCCGAAAGTCCGTGATACTCGCCTGCAACCGGCACAGACGGCGGGTAATTCGACGTTAGTGTAATGTTCGGATGCAAACTCGGCATCAACAGTGCAAAATTCCCCTTCCGTGCCTGTATACTCCCCAGGCTTCGTAAAACATATCCAACTCCACATTCACCGGCGTTCCTAGCAGCGTCAACGTCTGCGCTCTTAATCTTCTAGGTGTCGACAACGGCGCCAACATGACCGACTTCCTGGGCGACATGCCGACTTTTGAGCCTGCAGTTTCCATTCTCTTCTGTGCCTTGGGTAAAATCTGCTCTACCTGCTCCACTGCAGCGCCCAATAAATGCAGCCACACGACTCGATCCAGTTCCCTGTCCAAAGCGAGATGCAGCAGTTTGTTCTTCTCTTTGGTCTTGACGAACAGTCCATGGGGACGGCCCACCGTCTCCTTGTCCACTGCAGTGACTGTGTAGCAGTGTTTCCTGTCTAAAGTAGTGGTAGAATTTGTACTGCCGTCCTTCTTTGTTTTAAACTGCTCGAGTCCTGCAGTTGCTCCCATTGTTGCTGGAACTCGAGGAACTTGCTGCGGGACTCGAAGACTCGCAGCGTGACGCCGTCCAGACACAAGTACACGTCATCCCAGCGCGGTAACCAATCGCCTTTCTTGCGGGCCGGTCCGTCCCAGCGGATGGGGATCAACTGCATCAAAAGTTTGCGTCCGACAGCGTCCGCAGTGACCGAGCCGCCCGACGCGCGCTTGTGACGTCGCTCCTGGCTCTGCTGGCGCTCTGAGGGGAAGGAGATCGGGACTGGAGGTGACGAGGGAGACGCAGACGTGTATGGCGACGGGAACGAGCCGTCCACGGCGTCGGGAGACGCACTCGAGACCTCCATCGCTGCCGCGGGACTGGGACTTGAGCGATTTTTAATCAGTTTCAAAATATGTGTTTTTATCTCGTGGTAATTTTTAGGGTTAAAACAAGTGTAGCCATTACATAATAATAATTAATATCAACGCTAGAAGAACGATTGCCAGCGCTTCGTACACTTTTCCTGGCGACTATCGCGCGTATCGAGCTGCAAGCTGTGCCTCAAATCGATAGAAGTTTGACAGTACCCAGTACCAGTATCATACAACATGGTTGCGCTGCAGCGTGGTCGCTCTTCACGATGGGAGCAGTGATTCTACGTGTACGAGGTGAACTCCTCGTGGCGGATGCAACCTCTCCACCGTCCCGTTAGAATTGACCACGACAGCAGAAACATTTCACAGTTTGTATCCCGACAGCTCGTGTTCCTAGACAACCACTACAGAATTATTAACGCCATCATCCGTCTGAACAGTGAGAGATGAGGGAGGAACTTGTGTGTCGGAGTCGTGGTGAAAGGAGAAGTGAATTGATGAAGATAAGTGGTTGCTAGCAGTGGGAACATACACTATATCTTCATCTAAGTACGAAGCGTACTTAGGTAGGGAGGCGCAGTACTCCACGTTCACAGCCTCTCTCGCCTCCCGTGTGCTGAGTGGTCGTCTTCTTTCAGGGGCTGCGAGGCACGCATCGGCACGCCGTAGTAACCGGCTGAAGGATCAGCTATCCCAGGGGTAAGGGTGCTGCCATCTAACTCTGGGCGTGGAGTTTTCAACGCTCATGAGAAGTTGCGAGGTGCGACCATGCCAGAGATCACAACTTATTCTGAAATGGCTAACTTTCTTACTTATTTTTGTAGGCCATTGTACATTAATTATGGTACGTAGCGAATTGCTTTGAGATTGGTTGCTTTCCTCGGTTCTTATGCCGCGTTTAATGACATGCAGGAGCTCATTCTCCAATCGATTGCATCCTACTCAAGCGCTACAACCAGTTGTAAGTAGATTATATGTCTGGAGTGTATTTGTATGTGGTTGCAGCCGTGTCGAGTGCTTCCTAGACCACAGCCCGGCTCCTCGAGCATTGTGATTCTATAGCACTCGATACGGTTGTATTCTCATGCTATGTATATGCATTTTCGCGTCAATCCACGTTGCTAACATTTTTATTGTTGTAGTATCTTGTAGATGAAGTTAAGGCAACGATATGTATGCCAAAATCAAGACTGCTTGCCTGAGAAGTACTCCTATTGTGGTTTATATTCCGTGAACAACGCTCTTCAGGCTCGAGATTTCCTCACACCTCGGCGGCTTAAATCAGTACTGGAGCATCTGGCGAAGAAGGAGCCAGCAAAGGATCATGGCCACGCTCGGTTTGGCGGGTATTCCACTCACGCACTGCACTTGGCCCTGCAGCGTCGGGGGAAGCGGCTTCGATACCTTAACCCTAGTCTACGATGTAGCCAAGTTCGTCGAGCTGGAAAAGTTGTCCGCCGGCGCGAGCCAGCCCTGCTGGTTATTGGGCGTCGCCCCAACCAGCAGGAAGGCACGTGGCATTGCATTGCCCGTGCCCGGGTGGGCTCACAGTACCTCTTTTGAGTCCGACAACTACATGTTTTTGCTAATACTGAGGACAAATTGTCCACTTACTTCGAGTATGTCGACGGGGTATATGCCATTGAGGACATTCCCCGTCGCAAGCGGACAGTCGGAGCCTCTCTTTGAGCATTTCTTTTACGTAGGATAATTTTTTTCAATACAATTTTTCTTTGGCTTTCCATAATTGGTCAAAATTTATGATGTGGCTTTACATAATTGGTCAAAATTTATGGTGTGGCTTTTAGTAATTTTGTGCAAAGTGCATTTCGTAAATGTCTAAATGTCTGCTTGGTTAATGACTTAGTAAAGATGTCTGCAACCATTTCTGTTGTATTACAGTATTGTACTGTAAACTCTTCCCTTTCAACTTTTTCTTGAACAAAGTGGTAGCGAATATCAATATGTTTCGATCTACCATGCAACTCAGGATTATACGATAGTTTAATACAACTTTGGTTGTCTTCATAAACTGTTATAGCATGAGGGCTTTTGTAGCCTAGCTCTTTAAGGAGGAGGTTTACGAAGATAACTTCTTGTATGCAATGACATAATGCAATGTATTCTGCTTCTGTTGTGGATAGCACTACAGTGTGATGCTTCCTAGATTGCCATGAGATTGGACTTCCACACATTAGCGTCACATAACCTCCGACAGATCGTCGGGTATCTACACAGTTGGCATAGTCTGCATCTGTGTAGGCTGTTAGATATTGTTGGCGCTGGAATTGCTCTAGGTTTTGCAACCCGCCCAGTGTGATGCCATAGCTGCGAGTGCCATTTAGATACTTTAGGCCTCTCTTAACCGCATTCCAGTGTTGTTTGCCTGGATTAGCTTGAATTGGCTCACTTCCCGTAGGAAGTAAGCTAGATCTGGTCTGGTTCCCATCATCAAGTACATGAAGCTACCTACTGCCTCTCTGTACGGGATCGCCTTCATCTCATCCTCTTCTGTTGCGGTTTGAGGGCACATATCGAGAGTCAATTTGACACTCCGATCGGTGGGTGTTGTAACCGGGTGTGCATGGAGGTGAGAGAAGCGGTCCAGGACCGTGGTAGCGTATTTTCTTGGTGAAGGAAGAGTGACCGATTTTTCGGTTTCGGATAATTGACCAGCCAAGAATGAACTGAGCTTCTCCTAGATCAGACATTTGGAAACGCTGTTTGAGCGCTTCCTTGATGCGGTTGATTGTGACAAGAGTGGGTGCAATGATGAGGAGGTCATCGACATAGACCAAGACATAACAAGGTGTGCCGTCAATAGTCTTCATGAAGACACATTGGTCCTTAATGAGTTTGCGAAAACCCAGACTGATGAGGAATGCACTCAGGGTAAGGTACCAAATTCGTGGAGCTTGTTTGAGGCCGTAGAGGCTCTTAAGTAGCTTACACACGAGGTGTTCTTTGCCACGTACGATGAATCCTTCCGGCTGGGCCATGTAGATCTCTTCATCGAGAAAACCATTGAGGAAAGCGGTTTTGACGTCCATTTGGTGGATTTCCATGTCAAGTAGAGCCGCGATAGTAAGAAGTAAGCGAAGCACTTCCATGCGGATGACAGGGGAGAATATTTCATCGTAGTCAATCCCATATTTTTGAAGGAAGCCTTTAATGACTAATCGTGCTTTAAAACGATCGATGTCACCGTTTGCTTTGTACTTGACGACAAATACCCAACGGCTTTGGAGTTCTCGTCGGCCTTTCGGCAATGCTGTAAGGATCCATGTCTTATTATCCATCAAAGACTTGTACTCGGAACGAGCTGCTCGTTTCCATTCCAGAGCTTCAGGGAGACGCATTGCCTTTCTGTATGTTTTGGGTTCCGATACGTGACGGATTGCAAGAAGAGTATGAATCAACTCCTTGTGAGCGTTTTGGTCCACAATATCGAGCGAATCAGTTAGAATCGCGTGGGAGTTTCCATCGACTGGTGTGTGCATAGTCTTAGCCTTTTTGTAGGAAGAGACTCAGTCGATGTAGTGAGAGCCCTGACATTTTTATTCAATGCTTCCGCGAGAGTCGGAAGGATTGGATGACCTGGATGAACGGTAGTGCGGGACTGGGATGAAGGAGATCCCAGTAATGGGGTGTTCGAAACATTATTCGTGTCGTTAACAATACTCAACGAGCTCTTAGGACCCAAGAACTCCAAGGTGGGGAATTCGTTTTCACGAAATACAACGTCTCTGCTGTAAATTACTTTGTTTGCTTTGGTATCGAGTAATCTGTATCCCTTCTTGTTGGATGGTAATCCCAAGTACATGCATTTTTGGCACGGGCGTCAAGTTTATCCCGGTATAGCTCAGGAATATGAGTGTATGCAGTGCATCCAAACACTTTGAGATAGTTTGCCGAGGGTTTCCGCCCAAACCATTTCTCATGCGGAGTGATGTTGTCTGTGACAGAGCTTGGAGTGATATTGAGGAGGTCTGCTACGTGTGTGACACACTCTCCCCATAGTACCTTTGGTAGATTTCCGTCAATAAGGAAAGCGCGAGTGCGCTCGAGTAGTGTACGCATGCGCCTCTCTGCTACTCCATTTTGTTGCGGGGTATACGCATTAGTGAATTGAGCATGTGTGCTGTACTTGTCGAAGATGATTTTCCCCAGTTTTCGTACTCACGAGCATTGTCGCTCTGAAGGTTTTTACGTCAACGTCATGGAGGTTGGATTGGTATTCCAGGGTGCCAATGTCGGCGCTGAACATGCTCCGTGCAGTTTTTCTGAATTTCTCATAGCAGTCGTATAGATCAGACTTGCGCTCAATAATGTAGATGAACATGTATCGAGAGTAGTCATCGATGAACGTGAGGAAATATCGACATCCCGACAGAGTCGACACTGGAAGAGGTCCAGCCATATCGGTGTGAACTTTTTCAAGGGGAAATTTGGCACGCTCAACCGTTCTTTTATTGAAAGGATTACGATGGGACTTAGCGTAGATGCAAGAGGAGCAGAAGTAGTCTGCTTTGGGATCGAAGCTTGAAAGTCCCATATCCAAGACGGTGTCTTTCTTAGCCAGATCCTGCAAAATGCCAAAGTTAGGGTGCCCCATTCGTTTATGCCATAGTAGAATATCGTTCGACTTACCCGAGGTGGCTGCAAGAGCTACACCAGTGTTGTTGGCGGGTTTGGCATGGAACTGGTAGAGGTGCGAGTCATCTCCAGTTTTGGCCTCAAATTTCACACGATGAGCGAAGAAAAGAGAGCACTTCTTTGAAGTGGGGAAGTTGATCTTGAAGTCGTTACCAACAGCCTGGCGGACCGACAGTAAGTTGAACTTCAGCTCAGGTGCATACAGCACGTTGTTGAGAATGATCACTCTTTCCTTGCCCTTGGTGTCTTGGATCTTCAGCTCCACATCACCACTACCCTCAATTGGGATTTGGTGATTTCCTCCAACAGTAATTGTCTTGCCAGAGGTAGGAGTGAGTTTCACGAACCACTGCGGGTTCCAGGTGACGTGGCGCGTGCAGCCAGAGTCGACCGTCCAGACGGGATCTTGGTGGACATCCAAGGCTGTGAGGCTGACAGCCTTGACACTAGAACTCAAATCCGGAGCAGTGATGGCGATAATGCCATACTCATGATCATCATCGTCACTGCCATTGCTACGGCGGCCGCGGAACTTGTTGCGTGTGCCACGGGACTTGTTGTTGTCTCCGTTGTTGTAGTCACGGCGGTTGTCACGGCCGTTATTGTGACGGCCTTGATTGGAGCCTTTGTGGCGCGGATTCCCGTGGTGGCTAGTCCCTTTTAGGTTAGGCCGAGAATAGCTTCCACGAGTATCCCCTTGGTAAGGGTGTTGGCGGTGGTTGGGCTTGGGTGGTTTGATCTTGAAGTTGGCCGGGAGGACAGTGCCTTCCTTGACTTGGCCATTGTGTAGATGGCGTTGGAGAATGTAGCAGTCACTGGTATCGTGATTGTCCCGGCCACAGTATGTGCATTTCATCAGTGATGCGAGAGCCGTCTCCTCCATCGCGACCACAGGGGCTTTAACTTGAAGGGCTGTTTCAGCACTAGTTTCCCGAGATTCCGGGGTGCCATGTTTGTTGGCGTAGCGGAGTCGGGCTTGCTCATCACGAATCTTATTTTCGGCAAGTCGTTTGAGTTCCTCATAGGAAAACTCCGGCGACCAGCCAGCCAGATTGATAGGTCGGCTTTCCACGATGCAGGTAGCGCGTGGTGAAGGTAGCTCGACTTTTGAATGTCGGTGATAGGGCCTTCAATGGCAGCGGCTGAGTTCTTCATCGCCTCTTCGAGTTCATATATGAATGCCGAGAAGCTGGAGCCTTCTTGGTATTTGGCATCCATCAACCAGCCTTGGATGTAGTACCCGTCGCCATGGACAGCAGAACCTTCGTATTTGCTACACAGTGTCTGAAAAATTTCAAACGCGGTAGTTTTGTCCTTGACCATGAGAACGTGGTGATCATCAATGGTCTTGATCAGGAAGGCCCTAGCTTTCGCCTCTAGTTGGCGTAGCTGCCTCGAGCTCAGCTTTGAGCTCATGGCTTTCAGCTTCTCAGCCCGCTTCAAGTCGTCTTGCTTTTGAGCAGAGAACGACTGGATCGTGGGAGCGATTTCGGCTCCATATCGACGTCGTCATCTTCATTCGTGGCTGACTCGGAGTTTGAGGATCCGCCAGAGGATGATTCGTCGGGGACTCTTCGGCGGTAGCGCCGATGTCGTCCAGCATCTTCTTGGTGGCGTTGGGATCGAGGTCGCAGTTGGCCGGATCGAGGTCGTCGTCGGCGCTGAAGTCAGGCTCGGAGTCACCCGTGTAGTCGGGGTGCTCAACGAAACCCAGCAGGCCTTTACCATCGAGTGCGGCAGTGATGCGAGTCTTCCAGATCACGAAGTTTCGGCCGTTAAGGCGCGGAAAATCGCGATCGTCGGCTTGGGAGGCTTGCGTGGTGCTCATAACCTCTGAACAGTGAGAGATGAGGGAGGAACTTGTGTGTCGGAGTCGTGGTGAAAGGAGAAGTGAATTGATGAAGATAAGTGGTTGCTAGCAGTGGGAACATACACTATATCTTCATCTAAGTACGAAGCGTACTTAGGTAGGGAGGCGCAGTACTCCACGTTCACAATCCGAGATGGTACAAATTAATCGCCACGAACTTGTTTTCGCCTGCAATAATCATGGATGCTTTTCGATGTTCCTCAAACCCGCCTGTGTTGAAAGTGTTGAATACGGCATCAGACTAAACGTTGCTCGAAGAATTTTTGCTTCGGTAAATTAGTGCAAGAGTAGATTTGTGACGTGTACATGGCCAACCCGAAAGTAGAGCCTGGGAAATATGACACCGATATTGACACGACGATGCGAGCGCTGCACTTCTTCAACAAGACAGGCAAGCTGCGTGGCGTACTCGCGTTTTACCCCGTTCACCCGATCAGTCTCACCGTCAAGAACCAGTTGATCAGTGGAGACAACAAGGGCTACGCCGAGTTCTTGCTCGAGGACGAACTCACAGACGTTGTGGTAGGGATCGGTATTTCCAACGCCGCAGACGTGAGCCCCAACCTCATTGACAATGGCAACAGTACCTTTAGTGGCGAAGGAAATACGCCGATCGAATCAGCCGAGATCATGGGCCAACGGCAATACGATACG
>JAAVTG010000900.1:0-29095 GCA_011947345.1 Phytophthora quininea | reverse complement strand
GCCGTCACGCATCACCGCGTCAACGTCAGCGTAGCCGCTCACGTCGCGGGCTGTAATATCTGTCTCGCTCTTCGCCACAGCGTTCTTACCCCCGCCGCTGCTGCCTTCATGTAGCAAATCCAGAATTTGGTCGTTGTAGATCTCGACCATGCTCACACGCAGAGTGTCCGAGTACGCCATCTGCCGCTTCTTCACAATGGCAAAGACTTGCTGGAGTGCTCGTGGTATCATGCCAGCGTTAGTGTGTACTGTCAGACCATTTGCACGGTGTTCTAACTCTCCTTCATTGTTCCCAACCATCGTGTGTGTCTTGCCAGAGCCAGTCTGTCCGTACGCCATGATGCAGGCGTTATATCCGTCCGTGAAAGACACGACCAGCGGCTCTAGCTGAGCATACACCTGCGCCTGTGTACTTTGTGGTCCAAACACTTGATCGAACGCAAATTCCTTACCGGAATCTGCGACCAAAACATTATTGGGGCGTGGTAAAACCAATGCCGGTGACCTGCCATCATCGTCATCGTCATGGCCTGGTCGAAGTCTACAGAAGACGCGGATTCTTCCCGACAGCTCGTAGTACTTCTCTGCCATAGTCTCTCGTTCTCTCTTCTCAGCCAAATACTGCTGTTGTAGCACTTGCTCCCGTTGATTCATATCGTCCACCACCATTGCAAACGCATCCTGCGTAGTGAGCAGTACCTCGTCCCGTTCATCAGCCACCTGTTCCCTCAGTCGTCGAAGCTCTTCTGCCAAGCTTCGAGCTGCATCTGCGCACTCTGCGCGATATGTTTCCATTTATTCGCATCTCCTGCTACCTGTAGCGTCTGGTCTCTTAGTAGCTCGTTCTCCTGCAGTATCTGCTCCACATCCACAGCGTGTTGCTCCATCTCCTGCACCTGCACTCTGAGCGTCGTGTTCTCGTCTGTAAGACTGCTTTGCAGAGCTTTAGCTGCCTTTACCTTTGTATGGAGTCTCTTCCTCTCGTATTCCATCTCAAGTAGTCGGTTCTGGAAGGCGGAGAGCGAGTCAGCGGACTCTGTGGCGGTAGACCCCACTTGTTGTCTTCGTTTGGTCTCCGAGTCCTTCAGCAGCTGCGTTATGCTCTCCAGCAGCTCCTCGGCAGGAACTTCTTCGTATTGAGGCAAGTGCACAGCCATGACGTCGAACTCCCGCTGCGAGAGCACCAAATTCACGTATTCGTCGCCCGTCGCTTCCTTCAGAGGCACTTGGATCACGTCGCGGCCGAACATGACGCGGTGCGCTGAGATCTGCGGTGGCGGAGTAGTGTCTTCCGCTAGTAGAGCTTCTAAGGAAGACGTGGAGGACGTGGAGGACGTCGGGGACGGCGGCAGCGCCTCCATGTCCAGCCCCAACTCGTCCGCGAGTGGCATTAACGCCAAATGAGGCCGAAGTGGATGCTGATTGGCTAAGAGCGAATATCACGGATTGCTCTTGCTAGACTTGGATGAACGAGGTTTTCTTCGGCTTCTTCGGCTTCCTGGGTAGAGCAAGTCGAGACGACCAAAGTGTGAGTGCTTGCAGGGCCTAACGCGTTCTGGTCTGCAGTGCAACCTAAAGCCAGTCGAATGATGTCGTCGTCTGATCGTAAATGGCTACACATATTTCACAAGTCTGCCGTGACGCTTCAACTTGGTTGCTGCGGACCTGCATCGGATCAATGGGGCAGACACACAGCGCTCCACCTGAAGACGCGCTGCAGTTCCGCCAGATGGTCGGTAGGATTACTGCCCTCAACTTCAACTTGTCCATCGGCAAATAAGATACTTTTGCTGATCCCGTGGCCATCTGCAGGTGGTGGCGACGTATCATGGCGATGCGGACGCTCTTCGATCTAGTTTTCGTCCGGAACTGCGTGGACTACAGATCTCCAGAGCCACGTACCTGGATATCTGCATGCACGAGCAGACCCAGCTGGAGACGTTGACCGACTCGCTGGAACGGGAGGAGCAGCGCAATGCTCAGCAGGACGAGAAGATGGAGTTCTTCTCGGCAGTGGAGAAGGGAAATTGGCATTGGGCGATACTCTACTGCATATCGCTGTGCGGCTTGGACACGTGGAGGTGATCGACTTTTTGCCTTACAGACCAACACAAGCCGCCGAGGACTGCGGCGACACCAGGCACAGCTGGAAGCGCGAGAAATATGGCTACAAGCAGAAGCAACGGTGTTGCTATTGCTGCTGGTCCGACTACAGTAGCTCCTCTGCCTGTTCATACGCCCAACTTCAAAGGAGAACTGCCTCGAGACGTTGTCGGTAGCAATTGTTCGCTTCAGCTCTTGCTTGCTACGGTTGACGATGTGCAGGAAGTGTTTGGGGCAACCTACCGGGACGAGTCGAAAGTGCATCGTCTTGTGCGATCTCTGCGTCGTATTTGGCCGCTGTGGATGTTTGAAGGGCAACAAGAAGCTGCGTCCCTGGTTCGTGTTCTGTATGATGCGAGAAGCTCGGACGCTGCGTTTGGTGGGCTAGTGCGTGTCGCGATGGCGGTAGCAGAGCGCTTTCGAGTCGCAGTGTCTCGTGATGGTATTCGTACAGCATTGACCATTCTGGCTGATAACGATGGGGATATCCACCAAGCTCGTCAGGTAGTAACGAACGAATGGACTGTTGATCAGAAGACTGAAGTATTGGCAAAGATTTTCCGACGATGGTTTCCACTGTGGAGAGCAAGTGGGCGAAAGCATCGAGAAGAAGAGGAAACACAAACGGTATTTTTCGATACTGCGATGGCGGCTTGGCTGCAAATTGCACAAGACCTGAGACTCTTTGGCCCAGGTGAATCTTCGAGTCCAGAGCATGTTGATTTACCGGATGCTGCGGGGTTGAAACGCTACGACAGCCAGGTGTGGCAACGTCGAATAAGTCCGCCTCCAGCATCCATTGGGGATCTCTGCGCACACATTAATTCCTTGGAAGGGTACTTCAGAATGCCACACCTCGCGGCCTAGCGAACGATGAATGGCTGTGTCACTCTTCCAGCTGCAGCTTATTGTGACAGCTTCGTATTTGGGCGCAGTATTTTCCAGCAAACAAGAAAAACTGGCAATGAGGTTTGCCGACACCAAGACTTTACGTGGACACCTCAGTCTGGTTGGGCGTGAGCCACCTGGGAGATCTCCCAGGGGACAAACGTGTTCAAGTGCGCCGACGCAATCAGTACTCAACCATCGTAACAATCACTTAGTGACGACTGGCACAATGGAGTCTCCGTGGAGTGATCCCACATACAAAAACGCTGGTAACTCTGAAGAAACTCAAGGTACTGCAGCCCCCGAGACCAATGCTGCGGGCGAATTCCCACCCATTGAGGAGAAGAATGGAGACGTAGGCGATTTGTCGGACTGCATGGAACCAGGCTCGTCGATTTCTGCCAGTGAGAGCGAGTACAAGATCGTCGACGATGACGACGAACCTCGCGAATATTGGGAGACATCATGGTCCTATAGTCGCAGCCCCTTCTCCGACTGCAGCAGTCTTTCGTTTGAGAGTTCCGGTGATTCAGAGGATGGCAACACAAGTGGTGACAGTTCTCCGACCGCTGCTATTTCTACGGACGAAGCTATGCTGCCCGTTCCATCCTGGAGTTCAATGCCGAGCTTTCCACGACGATCAGATACCAAAGTCGGTTTGATTCGTCGGTGGAGCGCGATGTTGCACGGAGAATCCAAGTACAATGGACCAACATCGATTTGAGTCAACACATCACAAGACCAGCCCCATCTTCCAGCATCTATGACCAGCTTTGGACATTGAGCTCCATCTTCAAAAGTTTGATGACAGATACTTGGTGTGCTGAGAGCGACACAAACATTTCCCCTTGTCTGACCAGTGGATAATGCAGTTCCGTCTCAAAGGACTAATCTTAGGAGACAATATCCACTTCGCTGTAAGTTTTGCTCTAATCCTGGAAGTGCCAACTATTCTTGCACTCGTCAAATTCATGATCTTTATCGAGTGTCCGATGTGGTCACAGCTTCCGTCTCGACCTCATTCCGTGTTGGTAGCACCTTTGCCGGAGTCCATAAAGAAACCAGCACTTACACCATGACAGAAAATATCGTGATCGAAGAGCCAACTATCGCACAGCCCGATATCTCTGAAACTACGAACGAGTCCAGCGTAAAAACATCATTCTTCCATGGCATCAACCTCAGCACGCAGCCAGTGCTCACAAAGCGTGGTCGGAAGACTGGCAAAATTGTATCACGAGTATTTGTGATCTTGGACGGTACGTGGGGTTTCTGAATCAAATGCGAAGTATTTGCCACTCACAACTCCATTATACGTACAGGATATCTCTTTTACTTTCAACATCCCACAGCGACAGAACCCAGCGGCATATTGTCATTGATGAATACCGAGTACTTCGTCCACTCGTACGCATCCTCAGCGCTGCTCGGCAATTTTTGTATCGAGTTGCGGTCACCCTTGCGAGCCTGGGGTAAGTTTCGACACATTTCCAAACAGCCAATTTGCATGGAGCTAATCACCACGTTTTGCTTGTATTTAGGCACACTTATTCTCCACTTCCACGACTATACGCCGATGGCAATTCACGGAATCAAACAAATGATGAACGCCGCGGGTGCACAATTACGGCGCTGCCAATTCGATAAGAACGGTGTTGACGTCGAGAACAGCCGCCGGAATCACAAGTCCCAGCGACCTTTACGCCTCATTACGCTCTCGAGCATCTCGAGTTTACTTCCACACTGGACACGATGGAATACTGGAAAGCACAACAACAATGATACCCACGACGATGAAGCTGACAGTGTATTGACGGTGGAAAATGAGGCCGATGGTGGCGTGGAAAGAGAGAGCAGCACGATCGTTTGCCGAGTTACTCGGGGTACTCGAACAAGCTTGTTGAAGGTGCAATTGAGAAGCAACAGCTCTTCTGACGCTCGAAACTGCGGCAACAAGCCCGCAGGAAGTCAGCAGCTCGTTCAACTAGGTCAAAGCGTCCGGGCATCCTTCTCCTCGAGCCATAAGAACTCACATCGCCACTTTAGTCTGGACACGCAAGAGGAAATCGTTGCGGAGCAGGAAATTGGGCCAGAGCACTGCCACGAGCTGTGCATGAATGGATTCGTGGAAAACACGGGGCGTCGGCTCTTCCACTTCATTTGGCCTTGGGAGAGTCTCCAGCAACTTCGTCCAAGCAACCAACAAAAAGATGCGGCGACTCGGTTCTCAGTGATTGTGCAAAGTCCGTCGAGCTCGCGTGAAGGCCAAAGTCCTCGTATTCGCTTCGCATCCGCGTTTGAGACTTCACGGCAATTCGATTCCGCAACGATGGCGATGATGAGGCAAGCATCATCTCCTCAGCGACACCAGCAGAGGTTAGCGCTTTGTGCTCCCGCCGGAGATACAAACACATCTTCAAAACTGGCTGGGCTTACTATTCCTTCGGGTCTTACTAATGACAGCCCCAAGGTACACGCAACAACTACTGCTGCATCTTCATTGGCACCAGTTAAGCCAACCGCCGCAGCGACAGACCTCACGCTTCATTTTGTTGTCCCAGCATCGACATCCGTATCAGCACCTAAAACTCCCAGTCCTACAAAACCTGGTTCGCAGTCAAACTCCCCAAGCAAACCTGGAAGCCGTTTGCACTCGCCAATACTCAAGGCTAAGGTCATTGCTCATCGCGCAGCTTCTCCTGTACCGGCATCGACTCCCATGACTGCTACTGTTACACCAACCGGAGGCAAACCGCCGTCACCGTTGAAAAGACCAGCGCCAGCAGCATCTGTGCCACTTATCACAGACATTCGCGTTGTTCAGGCGGTTAGTGTCGCTGAGAGCTATAGCGGCGGGTATATGCTTCGTCAATACGAGCCGCTGAAAGTCATCGGCCGAGGTGGCTTTGGACACGTCATGGTGGCGCGGCATCTGCCCTCGGGATCACTGGTAGCAATCAAGACGCTCAGCAAGAAGGCCATTGCAGCGCAGAACCAGATCCAACACTCAAAAGCAGAGAAGACTGTACTGACGCGATGCCGCGATCACCCGTTCATCGTGAAGATGCACGCTTGCTTTCAGACCATCGACCATCTGCACCTTGTGCTCGATTATTGTCCAGGCGGCGAGCTCTTCTTCCACATCTCGCAGCGCGGCCAGTTCACCGAGCCTGTGGCCGCTTTCTATTTGTCTGAAGTTCTTCTCGCGCTGGAGCACTTGCACCAGCAAGATATCATCTATCGCGACCTCAAGCCCGAGAACATATTGCTGGATCAGCAAGGCCACATTCGTCTCGCGGACTTTGGTCTTTCCAAGCCAGGAATCGACGATTGGACTCTGGCGTCAACATTTTGTGGATCAAAGATTACATCGCACCGGAAGTGCTTGTGCTGGGTGACCGGTCGTCTGCATCTGCATCACCATCAACGCCAACCCGAGGATACGGCAAAGCGGTCGATTTTTGGGCGCTTGGGTGCATGCTCTACGAGATGTTGACAGGCCGACCGCCGTTTTACACTGCGCAAAACAGAGCTCAGCTCTACTCGCTGATCATGAACGGCGTAGTAACGTATCCATCCCAGATGAGCAGTGAGGCACGTGATCTCATCGCGAGTCTTCTGTGCACAGACCCACGAGAGCGGCTTGGAGCACGCAGAGCTGGCGGCGGTGGAACTGCTGCAGTAAAGCTACACCCATTCTTCGTCAAGCACCACATCGACTGGACTCGTTTGTTAAAGCGTACGATGTGCTCACCTCCGCTTCGCCCTCGCTCTGGCGCATATGCCAATTTTGATTCCGAGTTCACGTCCATGTCGCTGCGCGGCATCGACAACATGGTCAAGTTTCCAGAGAAAATCCCATTGGACTACCAACTCTTCGACAACTACAACTGGGAGCCTCCTAAAAGCACCAAGTAACACACCAGTCTAAGCAGATCAAACACATCTCCACATTGCAAGCAAAGCTCATTCAATTTTGAAGCAGGAAACGTTAGTCACATCCGTCCCTCTGGCTGTCTTACCACCAGTAGCCAACCAGACAAGCAAGGACCTTACTTCCAGAGCTTGTTGATCGACATATTCTGCTCCGAGTCCTTCTTCATGACCTTGGACACGGCCATCTCGAAGTCTTCCTGAGTCACGTGAATCCGTCGCTCACGCAGTGCGAACATGCCGGCTTCCGTGCACACAGCCTTACATTCAGCACCTGAAGCTGTCGGCATCTTTTCGGCGATCACCTTCAGGTTAATGCCTCGCAGCAGGTTCATCTTCCTCGAGTGGATGCGCATGATATCAATACGGGACTACACACACAAAGTAACGTTAACAACCCCCACAAATTTAAAAAAATAAGCAGCATCAAGTGCACGCACCCCTTCCGTCGGGTTCGGGAACTCGATCTTTCTGTCAATACGTCCAGGACGCAGCAGCGCAGCATCCAGGATATCGATACGGTTGGTCGCCATAATGACCTTGATGTTCTGTGCAGGCTCAAAGCCATCCAGCTGGTTCAGCAGCTCCAGCATCGTACGCTGCACCTCCGAGTCACCACCGCCGCCTTCCATACGGGAGCTACCGATGGAGTCAATTTCATCCATAAAGATGATCGAGGGCGAGGCTTCACGAGCCATAACGAAGAGCTCGCGCACCATACGGGAGCCCTCGCCAATGTATTTCTGCACGAGCTCGGCACCCGATACACGGATGAACGTGCAGTCCGTGTGGTGGGCCACAGCACGAGCCAGAAGCGTCTTGCCGGTGCCGGGAGGCCCGTAAAGCAACACGCCCTTCGGTTGGGCAACCCCAGAGCATCAAAGAGCTCCGGGTGCTTAATAGGCAGCTCAATGACCTCCTTGATCTCGCGGATCTGCTTGTCCAGACCGCCGATCATGTCGTAGGTCGAGTCCGGCACCTTCTCCACCTTCATGAGCGACACCAGAGGGTCCACTTTGGTGGGGAGGATCTTGTGCAGCACGTAGCTGTCGTTGCGCAGAGCCACGCGCGTGTTGGGCGTGCACATGGCAATGTCGATGGTCTTGTCCACGTCCACGACGTACTTGCCCTCAGGGTTCACTTTAACCAGCACTTTGGACTTGCCCATCTGCTTGACCACTTCGCCCACATACGAGCCGGGCTCTTGCAGGAGTTGAAGCTCCTCACGCAGCAAGCGGACTAAGATATTATACAAAAATAGGGGTTTTAGTAGGAATAAATAATGATCACTCGAGAAAGATTTTACCTAGTTGAGCTCGTTGCGCTGCGCCTGCAGACGGCGGAGGTTCTGCGTCTCGTCGCGCACGGTCAGCTCCAGGTGCTCGATTTTCTGCTCGTAGTAGCTCGTGAGCCCGGCGCTGCCGTCCGCCATGGCCACGTCCGCTGTCATCATGTTGAGTATTTTTCCTCCCTTCTTGCGATCCAAAAATGACCGAGCCGCACTTTTAAAGTGCATTTAACTTTAAAAAGTACATCACCGTTGCCATTTATCGCTTGACCAAGCAAGTCGCAACATGGTGGCAACGCCCACGTTCCACGTGACGCAGGACGCCAATTGGCTGTTCGTGCACGTGCACGTGCCGTTCGTACGCGTCTCGGACATGGAGTTCTTCGTGGACGGACTGGACTTTACGTTCTTCTGCAAGCCGTTCCTGCTCAAGCTGCACTTCCCGCACGAGGTGGTGGACGACGAGTTGGCCAAAGCCGTGTACGACCCCAACAAGGTCGGCAATATATTATGTTCTTGTCTTGCAATACCATAGATGCTAACTGACAGTGTATACGACAGGAGAACGGCACAATTGTGGTGCATCTGCCCAAGAAGGAGCCAGGCCAGGAATTCCCAGACCTGGACATGCTGACCAAGCTGCTGCAGCCGCAAAAGCCACCGGTGGACGTCAACACGGAGACTAACGGTACGACGACATTTGTGTAGTATTTTATTGATGAGGTCTAACGTTGCAGTTGATGACAGGAATGCGCCATTGATCGAAGTGTTGAATCGTCGGGTTCTACTCCAATTGGGGACTATCAGGAGGAGAGCGACCGACTCAACGCGCTCATTGACGGCGCCCAAATGCCGTCCGGTAGTAATGGAAGCGGTGACACCGTGAGCAGTCAGCAGAAAACGGACTCGTCATTGCTTGGCATTGAGACGAAGACGACGCAGAGTACTGGGTCGCTGAAGCTGGAGGCGAAAGAGGAAGCCGAAGACTCGTTCGGCGTACGTGTCACCCAACTGGCACCATCCTACGGATTTAACAATGCGTACAGCAACTTTTTCGCGTGTGGCATGGCGAGACAAGCGAGATTCTGTCGTTGCCCGACCCGGAACGTTTGCTGCCTCAGCAGCGTCGTATCCTGCGAGAGGCCGCCGAGGAGCAGCAGTTCAACATTGAGCGGTATTTGATGGACTTTGCCAATGCTGGTGAAGACATGTACTTGGAGTTGGCGATGAAATACGAGCCGTTCTGGAGGAAGTATCCCGTGCTAGCAACGGTGGCAGCTGCGCCTAAAACCGCTAAAGTGACGACGTCAAAGCCGCTAATTGTAGAGGTCGACTCGGGTGTCAAGTCTGTTGGATATGATCTCAGCGCGCTGTCGATCGAACCAAGTTGCACTGAGCAGCCAACCGTCTCATTCACGGATGCAGAGAAGGAGTTGCTGCTTCGACTGCCACGTAAAGAATTCTTGCTACCGGAGGGTAGTCCCGACGAAAAGCTCGTAATTGGCGGACTGGTCGACATTCTCATTGGGTTTGCCTACGAACAGCTCACTACACAAGGCGATAGCGATGTGGAGTCTACGTGGACTGTGAGCATCGTCAGCCCAACACTTTCGTGGCTAGATTCGACCGCCGATTTGCGCTCGATTGTGCGGACTACTGTGCGTCGAATGATCACTTTCCCTTTCCTGCGGCAGTACGACTTGGCACTGCGCTGTGTTCGTGAGGCCAGCGAGATTTTGAAGCGTGGGAAGCGTGTGGTGTTGCGTGCGTTGTTGACGCTGTACCGGATCGTGGAAAAGTCCGAGACACAGTATCTGCTCAACTCGCTGTACGTGCAGGACTATTGCGTGTGGATTCAGTCTGTAAATGACGAACGTCTCCAACAAGTGAGCGAAGAATTTGGTGCTCACATCGCTGCGTTCAAGAAAGGAGACACTGGTTGGGCTTTGGAGGAGCTCGAGTGTAGTCTGCTCGAGAACTCATCTTCATCGTCCAGTTCGGACTCGGATTCGTCCGACTCTTCGAGCGAGGAAGAAAGCTCGAGTGGTGACGAAAGCAGTGAGGAGAGGAGGAGGAGGATCGACAAACAACGACAACTGGAGTGAAGGAACAATAGACGTGGTCGCCACGAGGACAAGATCAGCTTGTCATGTAAAATTAGGAGAGCAAAAATACGGCTTTGCTCTGTGACGATGGAGAAGTTCTGTGCGTGTATTTCATTCCTTTCCAGCCGGTAGCGCACTCATGGCAAACCAAGATGGAGAAATGAGTGCTCCAAGCTTTACAGGTCCCCATATTTCAGCCACTGCATCCGAGGGATGGAGATTGCCAATGTTGTTCACTGCTAGATCTGGAAATGTCGGTGTGCAGATCGATTCGCATCGAGCCATGAACTTGTTTTCCCATCCACGAAGTGTCAAGTTTACAGCGCAATTTCATGGCGTCATGTACGAGGACGGATCGCTGGAGAACTACTCGCGTGTGGTGGAACGCACAGCTCAGAGAGCACGGCTTGTTCATGAAAAACTCGAAAAGCTGAAGGCTCGCGAGCAATACCTTTTGGAAGACGAACTCAAGCGTAGGCAACGACGAGCCCAGCGTGAAGCCGCGCGACAACGTCGACTTTGGCGGATGCAGCAGGCAGCCAAGCAAGCAGACGAGCGCGCTCGTGAATCTGCAGCAGCGACCACAGTCCAGCGAGTACTGCGAGGAGCTCTGGCGAGACGAACTAGTCGAGTCCTAAAGCAAATTCGGATGTCAAACCAAGCAGCGTCCATGTTGCAGCACGCGATGAAAGCGTACGTGTGTCGACAGAATTTGGCCCGAGAACGTGAACGTCGAGCTCGTGAGATGGAGGCAAGACACGAACTGGAAATGAATTCAGCTGCTTCAGTCTTACAGCGACAGACTCGGAAACGGCTTCAAATGCTTCATAATAATCGAGCTCAAGCTGCACTCACATCGATGGCAGAAGACGAAGAGAATGACGAGGACGAGGCTTTTAAAACCAACCGAACTTGTATTGATATCTCCTCCAGCCAAAGAAATCTCAACGGACGAGAAGATTATCGCCGAAGCAATCAGCCGAGGCATCAGCCTCGACCTCCTCTTCTCGGACGATGAAGACGCTGAGAGAACTCGACATACAGACGCCACATCCTCCTCCAGTACACTGTCTACAGAAACCTCCTCGCTTGTAAAACTTCCCCAGCCACCGCCCAAAAGCGCTGCTGTTCGCAGACCACGACGTCCGATGTCCGTTAAGCGTGTTGGAGGAGGATATCGCACGCGATTGCTGCCATACGCGGCAGCTCCAGTCGAGGAAGCGACCGCTGCAGCTCCTGCAACATTCCGTGCAGTTCGACCACAGAAGACGTCTCAAGCAGTAACCAACTCGACTGCTACTCCATCCACACGAGATCACACCGACTCTACCTCCTCGAAATCCGTCGATGATCTCGAAATTCGTGCTGCTTCACCGGTGCAATCGCGCTTCAAGTCTCTCTACGCCATCGCTCAACGTCTTGTTTAAAATTCTCACACGTCGCAGAATTTCTAAATGCCTATACAAACGTCGAGTCATCTTCTCACTGCGTCAACGCCAGCCATTTGGTCATTGTTGCCATCGGTGCCTCGTCCCGGTAGTCTACAAGTTGTAGCACACCATGCAGCTCTTCGCCGACTCGCAGACGCACTTCGCGGCCGTGTCCGAGGACGGCCGCCTCAAGATCTGGGACGTGGCTTCCGGCTCGCTGCAACAGGAGCTCAAGGAGCGGGACCATCTCAGCTACCGGTACACCAGCGCCGCCTGGACCCAGGCGACCAAGAGCAAGAGCAAGAAGCGCAGCGGAGACAGCGGCCTGGGGCTGCTGGCGCTGGGCACCAGCAATGGCCACGTGGTGGTGTGGGACCTGGCGGCCGGAGAGGTCAAGCACACGCTGCAGGACGCCAGTCAGAGCGGCGCCGTGCAGGCTCTGGCCTTCAACCCTCAAGGATCGTTACTCTACTCGAGCTCCAGCGACAAGCACGTGCTGGAGTGGAGTGTGAGCTCTGGCCAAGTCGAGCGCAAGTTCCGTTGTGGCACTGGCGGCGCCTCGGCGCTCGCCGTCTCAGCAGACGGAGAGGTGCTGGCCGTCGGAGGCTCTGCACTGCGCACTTTCGACTTGTCGTCGGCCAAGAAGAGCCGCAAGCTCGTGTCGGGCGTGTCCTCAGCTGTGACGCAGCTGCGGTTCGCATCGGTGGAGGATGGACTGGCGTCGTCTAGGTTCTTGTTGGCAGCTACTGCTGGTGCACGGTTCGTCAACGTGTACGACTTGGAGCTGACGGAGCACGACGCTCCGGCGCTGACCATGAGCCTGCCCAATAGTGCTGAGGGCATTTTTGCACGTGCTTCAGTGGGAGAAACAGTGGTGCCTAAGAAAAGCAAGAAGGGCAAGAAGAGCAAGAAGGAGACGACTGAGTCTGCCAAGCCGACGGTGGAGCTGTTTGTTGGCGCTACGGCTCCCGCTGGGGCGTTGTTCCTATGGGTCCACAAGTACCAGCAAGTGAGCGATGCGTCGGAATTGGCGCTGGCATCGAAGCCGCTGCCTCCTACGTTGTCGGCAGCCGAGTCGGCTGGAGTTTTGCTGGCGGAGTTGAGCACCCAAAGTGACGACAAGAAGGCGGAGGTTTTGGTGGCGCGCGGATCACTGGTGAAGCCTGTGTTTGAAACGATCTCTGCTGTTGAGGATACCGCCCCAGTCAGTGGAAGAAGGAGCTCGAGTTCGCAGAGATCAGCGACGCGTTGCTGCTCTCAGCTGAGCGAGCCGATGCGGACAGCAAGAACGGCACCAAGCGACAGAAAGTGGAGGCTACGGCTGAAGACGAGAAGACTGTCGTGCCGACACTCAGCGACCGTCGTGGACTGGCGAACTCCATGGCAGTTGTTGACGAGACCACGAGCTTCGAGGAACTGGACAGCGCTGAGGACGACGAGGAGAACGAACTGACGCTGGCTGAGCGCGTGGAAAATCTGCGTGAGCGGGTGGAAAGTGACGTGACTGCTGCCCTAAGCCGTGCGGAGCGCGAGGCCGAGTCCCCGGAAGATAAGGACCCCAGTGATAAGCCGGACGCATCATCACTTGCTAGTGTGTTAGAGCAGGCGTTGCAGGCCCGCGACAACGCTCTGCTAGAGTACTGCCTGCGAACTCGTGACGTTAAGGTTGTGGCACGAACCGTGGCTCGTGTCCCGGCATCTCGTGTGCTGACTCTGCTGGAAGTGATTGTCCGCAAGCTTGAGCGTGCGCCTGCCCGTTGTGCTCGTCTGTGCCCGTGGCTGCGTGCAGTGCTCCTGCACCACACGGCCTACCTCGTGGCTCAGCCTGACCTTGTGCCTAGTCTATCGGCTCTCTACCAGCTTCTCGAGTCAAGGTTGCAAGTGCACGAGCAGCTCCAGAAGCTCGCCGGACGACTGAGTCTGGTGCTCGGACAGATTCACGTGAACACCAACGACGACGAGGAAGAAGATGAAACGCGTGCCGCAATCGTCTATCACGAGGGTGAAGAGGAGGCACGCGGTACTGACGGCGACGACAGTAGCAGCCACGACGACGAACAGGAGGAGGAGGAAGAAGAGGAAGAGGACGACGACGTCGAGACGGAGGACGAATGAGCGGTCCGATGTATATAATACTACAGAAAACGACGAGATAGCCTTTAGAAAATCGTCCGGTTCGATAACTTCCAGCTTAGATCACTTTCCATGTTGCCCTGGTCTGTAGGACTTTCTGTGTCGTTGTTGTTGGTGTTGTTGAAGCAGCAAAATTTTGTTGAATGAGGTAAGAAGCGAGGCCAAACCGTGTTGAAATAGACCTTGGAAGACATCTGCCGAAGTCCTGATGCTTGTCAAGGTGAAGATTCATCTCTCAGTTCCCAACAACCTACTTCCGTCGCAATGGAGTTCGCTCCGACATTATGCCGCCCGCGGCACCTGGATCTCGAGCGATTGCGTTCCAGACTTGGTGTCGACAAGTTTGCAAAGTTGAGGTATCATGAAGCTGCAGTCGTGAGCACCGCGCCGATGAAATTCCAGTTGCTTGCACTCACAAGCGACACCCTTTTATCGTGCCGCTCGCTGGTCGAGACGAAGCTTCAGCCGACATGCGTATAGCGTTGGGAACTATCTCGACGGTATCGCGTGTCGTACCAGAAAACAAGAAACATTGTGGATTGCTGTTACTCCCTACGAGTCAACTGTTCTGTCTGCAGATGCGAGAAAGCGAACCAAAGCAGAAAAATTCCAGTTGTTTTTCGCCACTTTCGAGCCACAGACGCAGCTGTTCTTTCATATTTCGCGAGCTTTGAGAGTCGACCTACAGGTTTGTTGCTGCATCTTTGAGCTACACTTCTCATCGTTCACATCAAATCTTGAATTCTTTCACAGAACCAACTTCTTCCTCGATCACCCGCCGTTGACACTCCCAGAGATCTACGTCTTGAACTAGCAGGGCTATTGGAATCGCTTGCAGTGGATCTAGTCCGAGCATGTGACGACGACCAGCGAATTCACTTGCTCGACGAACTGTCGGCTGCTGGCCAGTCTTGTGACGAGTTGAAACACCTTTTCTTTGAGAACCGGTCGCGGCTTGAAGGCTGTTCGGGATTAACTAGCTATCTGGTTGTTCAGCTCGACCGCCCCTTACGTCCTGGAATTGATGCTGAATCACGATTGGAATTCATTCTCGGCGTGATTCGCGTGCTTGGTGTCATGTGCTTTGACGTGCAGTTATGGTCAAGTGCAGTTGACTCATTGGGAATGAACAAACTTATAGGCGATATACTTGCTCGCGGCGCGGGGGTTATAATACCCGACAGCAAAACTGTGACGAAGAGACCGACATGCACGCTAAAGTGTTGCGTGAGAACGTGTTGGATGCACAGTCGGCTTTACTACTTGCATTGGACGCTATCCTGCAGAACGAAGATTTCCGACTATGTCAGCAGCAACGGTCTCAAGGATTGCTACGCGAGCAGTCTACATCGGTAGCACAATTGCTATTGCGAGTTTCGACATTTCCACAGTGGCTGTCAAAGTTTTTCAAACGCGTTTGTATCGCGGTATCTCGAGTGGCTATCGCCATCGAACAGGAAGACGAGTTTGATGGCGAACAGAGTGGAGAGGAATTGTTGGCGAGTATTGGTGGCGACCAAATACTTTCACTATGGCGGAATGTGGCTCTCTTGGATCTACTTGTCGAGAGCGATAAGGCTACGAACGGGAAGCAGGTGCTCACGTTGCTAAAGCAAACTCGAAAGGACTGTATCGAGTGAGTATGCGTACCCTCGCTATTTCTCAAACGATATACGAACTAACATTGACTTTGTATGAAAGCATGTACTTGAGAGTGCCGCGTTTCAGGAAGCATTAAGCGCAAGTGGTATTCCGCAGCTTGAAGACGTTGCCGAAATGCTGGCTCGCTTTCTAGAGGCACTTCGAGATAGACGAAAGGGATGGACGAAGGTTTAGAAGAAAAAAGATACACATATTTAACTGTGCTTCCTGCCAGCTACTTGTCGAGTGGAGGTGGGTCTTCAGCAAGCAGCAACACACGCGGCAGAACCTCAGCCAAGTGGGGATTTTGTTTCTGCAGGAGACCCACAATCGCACGGACTTTTCAATACCGTCGGCGGCTTTTTCAAAGCTTCAGCTGCTTGAGCTTCGTTTGCCGAACCGTTGCTCACCCCACGACAGAGCGAGTCGAATCGTTTGGTCATGCGCAGCTTGCGTGCTGCAGCGTCGATGTATCGCTGTTTATCGTAGAGAGCTGCATTGATGGACCGCTGGAGTGCGAGTCCTCGCTCTTCATCAACCTTCAGCTCGGCTGAAGCCTTCTCAGTTGGAACGAGACATCCTCACCTGCTACCATTTGTGCGCGAATGCTCTTTTTCCAGACGTGAGGCATCACGCTCACTTTTACGCAGTTGGTTTTGTAGTGTCGACACTTTCGCTGTGAGCGCAGCAAAGGTCAAATCAGCCTCCTGTTCCTTTTTGCTTCGACCGCGTAAAGCGATCAGGTCTCGCTTGTGCACAGCTTGCTCCATATCCTGCAGCATTTGTTCCTGACTGCGTTGTAGTGCTTCGAGTCGCAGACGCATGCGGTGAATCTCCTTCTCCATGCTGCGAGCTTCAGCTTGACCAACCTCGGGATCCAAAGCTGCTTGGGTCTCTTTTTCAAGCTGAATCTTCTTCTCCCAGAGCATGAGCTGACGCTCCACTTCAACGACACGGTCCAACAGTTCCTGTTTCTCTTGACGTAACGTACCTGCTCTAGCCCCCAATGCGACCGATGCTGCTTCCAACTCACGCAGTTCACTAGTAAACTCGAGTTCAAGAGCGTGGTTGCTGTTTAGTAACTCGTCGTGCCGCGTGCCTTGGCGTGAAATGAGCTCGTTCAGCCTGCCAGTGTCGGCATGCAACGACGCGATCCCATTCGACAAATCTCGCAGTTCGCGTTGCATTTCCTGAAGTTCATGTTGCAGTCGCAATTGTTTCTGCTCAAGAACGCTCGTCTTGCTTTTGCGTTCCTGGTTACGCTCACTTAATTCTTGAGCCTCGCTGGCAGCATGCACAAGCGCAGTCTGAGTACTGAGCCACTGCTTCTGCTTGGCCAGATTATCCTCTCGACCTAGCTTGGTTTCGCGTACTAGATTCTTGATCGTCGCTTCCAGCGGGCCTGTATCGGCATCCTCCATCTTGCTCACGAGCTGCTCGTACTTCTTGTTTAGTCTATCCAGCCGTAGCATCTTTTTCTCGATCTCGTCGTTGCGTTGGCGAATTTCCAATTCTGCGCGTTCGACTCGTTGATCATCGCGTTTTAATTCCTCAACGAGTGCTTTCTGCGCCTCTGCAAGTTGTGCGGTGTGGTTTTGAACGTTTAGGGCGTCAACACCCACACGAGCCATCTCGTTCTGCAAATTGGCCAGCTCCACTTCTTTTTCGTGCACGCGTGTCACCAGACGCTGTGTCTCCTTAGTAAGGTTATGGGCTGCCTTGTGCACGGTGGTTTGATCGTTCTTCTCCGCTGCGATCTCGTCTTCTAGGAGATGTCGCTCGCGTTGGGTCGTCTCAAGGTGCTGAGCTACTTGCTGGGCCTCTAGGTCCTGCTTCTTACCAGCGATTCAGTTGCTGACACCTGAGCCTCCGTTTGCTTAAGCGACTTCGACAACATCTCGTGACGTGCTGCTAGGCGCTCGTGTTCGCCTTTGAGATTGTCGATCTGCTCTTCCACGAAGCGTAACTCGGCATTGAAGCGCTCGATGGTAGCAATCAGAGTCTCATGTGCCTGCTGAGCCTTCATAATTGAAATCTTATAGCCACGCAGCTCGGCACTAAGCGCGAGTTCGTCTTCTCAACCTTTGAGATAGCGCTCTGTGTGGCTTGCAGTGCTGTGTCTCGCTGTTGCATGCCAATCAGAGCACTCTTCCATTGCTGCAGAAGCTGCTTCTTCTCGAATGCGACGGCTTCCATTTGTTCGGCGGCCTCACGCAGCGTTTCCTGTGCGGCTTGTGTCTCCATCCGCTGGGTTTTGAGTTGCGATCCATTCGCCGCTAGTTGGTCTTGCAGTGACTTCACCTGCTCGTTCAAGCGATCAATATACAAATCTTGCTTCACCTTGTCCTTCTCCGCAGCCGTCATGTCTTCTTCCGCTTTCTCGGCAGCACGCTGAGTTCGTGCGATCTCGTGCTTCATCTCTTCATTGTAGCTCTCGACTTGGCGCAGCGTCATGTTCAGCGAGTCAAGTTCTTCTTGTGTCTTCTGCAAGTGTGCACGGCGACGATTAACCGCCATTTTTTCTCTTCAGCACTAGCTTTCCATTCATCCAGCTTGTCTTCGCTCGCGAACCTCTCGTCGTGCAGGGTTGTAAGTCGACGATGCGCTCCTTCAAGAGCGACTTGAAGCTGTGCAAGCTGTTGCTGGACGCCATACAGCGCCACACCAACGTCTTCTCGGTCTGCTTTTGCGCGTCGTAGCTCCTCTTCCTTCTCGCGCAGCTCTAGCGAAATGCGCTCGTCATTGCCTAGCTGCTCGTACAGCACCTTCTGGATGCGCTGCATGCGCTCATGGCGCCCCATGTCCACGATCGTCTGCGTTGGGTCCTCTTCATCCTCGTTCTTCGCTTTCATCGCTGTCGTCACTGTCGTCCTCGTCAGCATCTCCTCCGTCGTCTCCACTTTCTGCAGGGTCCTCGCCGACATCATCAATTGCTGGGTCATACTCTCCGGAAGCAAACCCGTCCTTGCCGTCTGTCACCGCATCCAGCGTCAACTCCTCTTGCTCTGTAGTCTCCATCTTCTGTCGCCAAATGCGCGACGCTTCCGAGTCTCCTGGTGATAACGGTTCTCACACGTCACACATTCTGGACTTCTTGGAGAAGCTGCCTTCGCTGCATCAACACACTTGCTTGTAAGTAGTATCGTCTGCAGAAACCAACAAGTCTGTATGCCTGCCTTAATCATGATGAACAGCAATATATCTACCTCAACGTCCAGTCATCAAGGCACTTCAGTATTGGCAGTGTCATCAATCAGTAAGTAAAATACCCTTCGTTAGCAGACTGCATTGGGATGTTGTGTGTGTTGTTTCTAGTCGACTGCAAAGTGACGTATCCACTACTCCTGCCTAGAGTAGGAAGATGTCGTCCTTGGGGGTCTTGAAGATGCGCATGTGCAGACCGGGCACGTCCAGCAGCTCGTTGATCTGCTGCGTGCAGTCCTGAAAATCTTTGCTGGCCAGCCACTGGTCAAAGTCCTTCTTGGATTCCCACTGCAGAAATGACAGTCAGTGGCAGTCTTCTACTTTACTGTCTAAGTAAATAACTGGGGCCGCACCTCGGAGAAGACGACGTACTTAGTCTGGTCATCCACCTGAGCGTAGGTCTCGACCGAGAGAAGCCCCGGCTGGGCGCGCACGGTGGCCTTGACGGTCTCCATGAGGCGAGCCACTGCAGGCTCGTAGCCGCGGCTCATGATGCGCTCGCACAGTACTCGGACGCGGCCCGTGCTCATCGTGGGGTCGGACTCAGAATGCCAAGAATTATCAGTTTGCAAAACACGCATACAGTAAAACGATATTCTAAAGCAATTTTTTTTCGAAAAAGGGTTCATTCCAGTTACCAACCGCCCAAAAACCGGTAGAAGCTGTTCCATGAACCTGACGGTGATCATAGGGATTGCGAGCTCCACACTAGCGATTTCCAGATTGGAATTAAATCATTAAAAGCACCACACACACATCAGACCCGTCAACAGCGCAACTGGTGTGCAGAAGGATCCCTTTCGAACACTAGCCGCAATCAGCTCGAGTCTGTCGTTCATAGGTACGAAAACTGTTTTCCGCATTTTTATTTGATTCAATCATGAACAGCAACTTGATAGGTCGTTGTCATCCTCGCTGTCAACAATGATGAGGTCAGTAGTCCCACCCAAATCACTTGTTGACAGAAAATCGCTGCACTTAGGCTGACCTTCACGAAGAATCGCTGTTCACCAGTAGGATCACGCAGGGCGCTCGATAAAGCACTTATGTCCGAAGTCCGCTCGGCTCCTTCATCGTCTAGATAATCACTCCACGTGAAGAACTCACTGGATTCCTCACCAACTTGCAATTTTTCCACCACGTATTCTAGTAGCTCCGCGATATGTAGGCTATTAACCTAACGCAGTGTACTTTACAACCCGGCAACGATATGATGGCTCGATTGTGGCTCATCTTTAGGCGAAGTGGAAGATTTGGCGCTGGTGGTGGATCTCCTTCAGAACCTTAAGGAAGCTGGGTTGGGCGTTGAGACTCCAAAGCGCATATTCGTCCACGCGATGATCTCACGCTCGTCAATCAATAGTCTCTGCGTTCCTCTCGATACGATCTGTTGGCCTTCTTGAGTCTTGCTGCACTTAATAATGTTTTCGTATACTACAAATTACTGCTCGAACCAATTATTTTAAATGCCGGGCATCATGGGTATGTCATTGTCAACACAGTAATTATGGTGCAAGAAGCAAACCTTTATTTGAAGCCGTGACTTGGGCGACCTTATATTTCTCGTTTACCGAAATAGCGTTGCGCTTATTTTGTCGCAGCACTTAAAACAATTGGTTGTACACCCTAAAATTCAATAAAAGCTCATAGTTCCTTGAGATGGTTTTCCTTTCTAGCATATAACCGGTCTCATGCAGCGGTAGTGATGCTGTGAGAGGAAGTTTGCGGCGGGTGCTGTGGCGTTTACGACTGCATAAAAAGCTCGACGTTCGGCACTATTGATCCACGTATCTCGCATGTCTCCTATTTCGAGCTTGAGGAAGCGCCGAGTTGATGGCTGAACCTTGTATTTTGCACGTTTCCTTTCCGGGCTAGATATCTACTCCCCATTAGCTAATTGCTCTTCCATACATCAAGTCTCTATTGAACCATAACAGGTAAGCCTTCGTCCTCTCAAAGCAATAGCGCCTGACGGATAGATCCATATACATGGATACACTGGAAACGATCGCACAGATCGTCGTCTGCCGTAATAGTTGCCATACCTGGAGTGTTCATCGTCGTCCACAGCAGGCTAAATCTGCACAGAGCCATAGTGCTACCGCATTCACCTGTCCAAGGAACCAGTTCATCATGGTTCAGTACGATAATTACTACGACCTGGATCCAGTGCCACCACAAGTACATTACTTGGAACGCGGAGGAAGAGGAGGTGTGTTTGAAGCAAAGCAAATTGCAGAATGACATTGTCGGACCGACCAAATTGACTACAGCAGCTTTCACGTCCTGCGCCCTTGGCCTCAACAGATAGCGCCCTGAGCGCCTTCTTCAACGATGCTCCTCTGGATTCTTGCCCTAGCGACATCAAAACTCATCTTGCGCCGCCAGACGTGCATCAATTTTCATGTGCCACTTGTTCGGCCCAGCCGACCACTGTAGAATCCAACTACATTGAAGTCGACGGCAATTTTTCTAAAGCATTAGCAGCCCGAACGCGGGTAAGAGCGCGTTCAGCAAGAAGAGCCGAGAGCAGGCCGCTGGCCAACGGCTGTGTGAAACACAAGGACATGCTAAGTTTTAGGAAGGTTTACGGCAAGCTGGCAGTTTAGAAACGGAGGAAGCCGGCGTCATCGACAGGCTCATATGAAACAGCGGTCGAAAATGTCGAGCAGTGGAAGCAAGAACTCCAAGGGAATCTGCCGAACCATAACAAAGGATCTACTTCGACGGGAAAAAATCGACGACCTGGTCATGTGGAGTATTTTGTATTAGATTATCTTCCAACAAGTTTAGTTACGATGACAATTTTGTCTAAGCTATTTTACAATCAGTTCGCGAGTCAAGTGAAGGTGATTTGGGGTGTAATAAGAAAACCAGTAGCTCTGCTTAAATCTGGATGTTTTTGCGACTGTCTGTGCCTTATATAATCGTGTCTAAAATTACCATAACGATCTTCCGCAGCTACACAAGCTCAACCGTTGAGGAGATAATCAGACAGCAAGTTCTGCTATTTTACGTTGTTTTAGCTTAATAATTACTTACCCAAAAATAAAAATATTATCAAATTTCTACTGACTCTTACGTAGTCCGTGCAACTTCCGTAAAACCTGTGTTGTATCCGACACCAATATTTCTGTAAGCGCAACTATGCGACTTTTCAGACAAGCATGACAACAGCTGCCAAAACAGCTGGAATATTAAAAGTCGACGAATTAGACCTCGGGACGGTCACCATTGGATTCAGGAGGGGGTTACCACCAGAACCCTCCCACCGCGGGCGACAACTCCAACAAAGTCCTGCAATGCAGTGCTGAGATGCGATTCATCCTTAAGTAGTCGTGCATACACTATGAGCCCTCAAACAACTACACAGTCACCTCACCGTCACAGAGAATTCTATCAACGACATCTCCATCACGATCAACCTCGCCTACCTCGGGATCAAGGAGGTTTAGGCTCTCCAGCCGGTCCGCGACGGCATCCGATGCCACTTCAAGGTCCTTGTCCGCTTTGGTCTCCGTTAGAATCCTGTTGAAGCCGTTCGAGATCGTACTGGCCGCGAGCTCGCTCCATGCCCCGGCGACCCAGGAAATCGCGTCCTCTCGTCGGGCCCTTGACTCCACCACGGTACGCCTCGGGCGGCCCACTTATCTTCTCGGTGAGCCGGGCGACCCACCGCTGGCGGAGCCTTTGCTTCAGAGGCCGGTTCCAGGCAATATCGGCCGGCCGGCAGAAACCAGTATGCCCAGCGGGCACAGGAAGCAGATGGACGTTCAACGCGCGCCCTCGCGAGCACATCGTCTGTCAGTGCTCGGAAAAGTCGTCGAGCAGCAGTAGTATGGGGCGGCTCGGATCCTGTCGATGCTTGAAGTTGTAGTCCAGCCACTGCTTGGACAAGTACGCGTTCCACCAGCCCGTCGCATTAGCGTAGATCTGGACGCCGTGCTGCTCTTGCAGGCGCTTGGTCTGCTTCCACAGCTGCTTGCCGAACCCGTGACGGGTCGCAACGTTCTCCCGGCGGATCTTGGGCACCTTGGACGGACGACACTTGAGCACGAGAAATGGCGTGCGCTTCTCGCCGAACGACGACCCTAGCAGCACGCAGGTCATGCGCTCCTTGTCCTTGCCACACGTGCGGACCCACACAGTGCGGGCGCCCTTCTTGTCGAGTGTTGACCTTGGTAAGTACTCGAATAGGACCGGCGTCTGGTCCGCGTTGTAAGCGACGTCCACGCCGAGCTCGTGCATCTTCTCTCTAAGCATCTTGGTCATCGCTCAGAATTGCTGCCGCTCTGTCTTCTGGAGTCTTTGGCCCTGCCGAGTGTGCGCCCGAAAGCGCAACGAGTGCCGCTTAAGGAAACCGGCGCGCCGCCCACGTGCCACAAAACACCGAGCGGCTGATTCCGACAGCTGCAGCAAACTCCTGCGCCTTAAGCTGAAGCATGATGGCAGACACAGATGCTCCCTCGCTCTTGTATGCGTTGACCCAGCTCACCAGCTCGGTTTCCGTCTCGGCGGGCAGCACAGTGGCGGTTCCATCCGCTCGAAGCTTGCGAAGAGGACTCGTCGAGCTGCTCTGGCCGGCCTTCTCGATCTTCGCCTTGTTCTTGACCCAGAGATGGATGCTCTTCCGCTTCGTGTCGCGGTGAGTCCCTGTCGCGTCGGGGAAGAAGAAGGTAAGCGTTGCCTGGACCCCGTGCACCTCGCAATGACGAACGACATCGAGACGAAACTGGTATGCCAGTGTGGAGCGCTTGTATTGACGCGGACGTCGCCCACCACTTGGTTGGATCCGTGTTCGAGCCATCTTGAGAAATGCAGAGTGCGATTGGAGGTTGCCGCGACTGACATTTTGCAATATAAGTTTAGCGTTTGAGAACCAGTCAATTGTTTAAGATGTCGGACATAACATCAATTTTCTGTTGTTTAGAATGGGACCCTGCCATTGGCCGGCTGGTCTTGTCGGAAATAACAATCCGTCGGATACAACACAAGTTTTACGGTATTCATTAAAACCACGCTAATTTTAAATAAAAAACTATTAGCAAATAGGAAGGCACGAAATTGAGTTTCTTGTCATAGCGACACGAAATCAGGTCGAATCGATGGACAGGGAACGTGAATGTTGTCCTGTTACATTAATACTTATACATTCCTGTTATCATGTGCTAAAGATCTTTCTTTGAATCTGCCAAAAAAGCTTTACTTGACCGTTGTAGTTTAATCTCAACTTGCTTTTTGCTGTGTTTACTTTTAAAATATGATTTTTACTGGTATACATACCAACGCAGTGTTCATAAGCCTTGATATTCATAAGCCCAGATAAATTAGCGTTCTGTCGTTCTATCCGCAAGTCAAAACTCCTCAGTCACTTTCAATCTCACAGAAGCGATGGCAAAAAAGGCATATAGCTGTCATGACTTTTAGGACAATTGGACTCGGGCACCAAGCAGATGACTCTGCTGCGAAGCAGGCGCGTTATATGCAGTCTTTATTCTGGGATAGGAGAGAAGCGTATAACGCCCAACAAGGATTAATGTCAATGGTCGTCATTACCGGTATTACCGGTACCGAACCGGTAGAGATATTGGCCCAAACCTTAATGTCAACGCTGGTCACTACCGGTAATTACCAGTACGATACTGCTTCTACACGCCATCCCAGTTTGTTTGTATCTACCGACGCGCCAGTATATCCTCGAGGGCAGATGGCGCGGCCGCAGCAGGCGCGATAGAACTCATATCACTGGTAACAGTATTTAAAAAATCCTATCCCAGTTTTCGCGTAGCTCTAGTTTCAAACAAAAAATTCTATCCCAGCCGACGCGTAGTCTAGTGCAGATTTTTTCAGCGTAACGTGAATACAAATAACACCCTGTAATGCAAAACCGGCCCGTTCTCAGCCCTGGTACGGTGGATGACAATTGCAAAGCGAGGTAAGAAAAACAGCATCGTGTTGTACCATGAAGTCTGTTGCAGCGAGCTTACGAAATTATGTCCACGCCATGCGATCGACCAGTGAAGAGATTATCTGCGATGCTACTTACAGGTTTCCTCGGCGAAGTCTTGTCACCTAGCGGCAGCAACATGTTTGCGGAAAGTCGTTGCCAGGCATTGGATACTAATGGGATGTGTGAGGCCAATGCCACGTTCGCATGACCGCAAATTTTCACTAGTAAGTCGGCCGTTATGCTCCGTGTCAACACTTGCGGATGCATCCTGCAACTGCTAGTCAAACTGCACTGCTGTCCTCAAGTCGGCATGATCGTACAGTCTGCGTGGTAAGCGCAAGTTGGTGATGGATGACAGCATAGACATTTCTTCATGTCAATGGACGAAGGCGTATATCGGCAACATGCAGTCTTAATGAATGTCGAGTGCCACTCGAGACGACCAGCGCTTCTTTCTCATTTGCGCACGTACATCCGATATGCGCTGGCGGCTGTTACCCGTCGCGAGAATACTTTCCCGTTCCAGATCTCCACGCTTCAGTTGTTCGCCATCGTCCGTTTCTTCTGCAATGTAGCCATGGGAGAGATTTGCTTTCCTGAGGAAACAAGGCAACGGTGATGGCAAACGTGATGGCCTGCTGCGATATATCTGTATATACACTGCGATACTGCTGGAGGTGCCGCCCAATTTCGGAACCGGGGTTCCTTGTGCTCGGCTCCTCCAGCACTTATGATGAACACCGAGCCCGCCGCGCGTTGCTGGAAGTCGGCGCCTGTCGTTGCGGTCAGCGGAGATCACCGACAAGAAGCGCTAATTCTGGCGGCTGCGTTCAGCTTCGAGTTTCCGGGATCCATCTGGTTCGAGGCGCTGGGCGCGGCAGGGCAAGCGCTCAGCCCAGTTGTGAAACAGCAAGCAGCTCACCAAAGAGAGGCAAGCTCTACGCGACAGATTACGCGCAGTGCATAGAGGCTGTTGAGCTTTTGGCTGAGCGGGAGCTACGAAAGCCACAGCGCATCCTTTCGTTCTCGGCGGCTTGTGCGACATCGCGGCGAGCTCATTCAGCAAAAGACCTTCGAGCAGGCAAGTCAACCAACCACCTCGCCAACCATGTCGGAGATCCAGTCGCAGCGCCTGCAGCGCGTGTACGAGACCACGCAGAACTCGCTTAACATCAACACACAAGTGAGTCTCAGCGGCATGGCGCCCGCCACCATGTACCAAATGGACATCTCGTTCCGCAGCACGCGCAACAAGTGGAGCATCGCCAAGCGCTACTCCGAGTTCTACAAGCTGCGCCATCAACTGCGCAAGGTCGTCAAACAGTTCAAGCAGCGCGGCGACGGCGGCGCCTGCCCTGCGCCGCTCCTGGCGCTAGACAAGACCTTGGAGGCTGCATTCCCACGCCGCCACTTCCGAAGCGACAACACTCTCATCATCGCCGAGCGCAAGGCGGCGCTCGAGACGTTCGTGCAGTCGCTAGTCAAGATCATGGCCAGTCTCCCACTGGCTGCCGACGTCAACGGCGAGGCACCGGCAACAGCTGAAGCCAAGCTGCTGCTGGCGCTGTACACGACGCTGCGCGACTTCCTCGAGTACCCGGACAAGCAGATCGAGAGCGAGACGAAGCTCAAGCTGGCGGTGCTGTCGCTGGAGGACGTGGTGGTGGCGTCCAAGAGTAACTTGCTGGAGAGCGTCGAGGGCGTGAGCAGCAGCGAGTGCTGCAGCATCTGCCTCAGCGACTGGGATGACGAGGAGTGCGCTGGAATGAACGTGGTAAAGCTGCCGTGCCTGCACGCCTTCCACGAAGAGTGTCTGCTCAGTGGCTGCAGGGCAACACCCACTGCCCCATGTGCCGAGAAGAGCCTAGCACGGCTCGAGCACCGCCGACGACCACGCCTGTCTGCATGGCCACAAGAACTGCTAGTGATCGTTCATTTATTACCATCGGAAGTAAAGCTCAATATATTAGACCCGTGGAAGCACCGTACCTTGGTCTCTTTGGGTGATCATGTCCGATTGCGCCAGATGAGCACATCTTGCAGCGCTTCTTGAAGTCGTTCGTGCATCCTACACGCTTTGAACGCCGTAGTCACACCGCAGCGCTACGCACTGAAGCGCAAGTCGTGCATAGCGGGCAGGCGCAGCCGTCCTCATCAAATTGCTGGCAGCATCAACCGCTTCAACGATAGCTTCAACATGGCTACGCGGTCGGATTGGTTGAAAACCGAGTCAACATTTCCGCCAATCCGATCCATTTGAGGTGAAAAAGCGCCCGTCGAGGTTTTACCTTGGTCGCACAAAGGCTACTGTTGGAGGAAACCTGCGAGAATGATGCTGCTGCCGGTGGGTCTCTCTCTTGCGCTACAGCTCTGTCTGTCGGTCTTCCGCGTGCTCACGCGCTTCTCCACCGTTTCTCCACGTATTGCACCCGTCTAACCCCGTCTTTTGTGCTGTTTCCCCTTCTTCGGACAGGTTTTCGAGCGGTTCGCCGAGTTCGGGTGGCAGCCGTTCGTGGAGCCCGCCGAGACCTTCGAGTTCTTCTCTGTGTCTGGAGTATTCCGCCGAGCCAATGTGGACGCCTCGATGGACGCTGCACAGGGCGGTGCGCAGCTGCTGATGCAGCGCAACGCGCTGTTTGACGTGTGTCTGAAGAGCGGCCTGGCCCACCTGGTCGTGGCCTATATCCGCGCCGAGGAGCCGCAGCCTAAAGGGATTTTGCTGGAGTCAAGAGCTACGTGCTGAAAGAGCCAATTGCCGTGCAGCAGTGGACCCGTCGTAGTCTGGAAGCCGTGGAGCACGAGGTTAATGAAATGGTGACCGACCAGCAATACAGTGGCCGCAACTCCCCACGTGCTGCCAAGGATGAAGCTGTAGAGGAAGAAATCCGACAGCTCAATGGCCTGAGGATGATCCTCATTGCACTCACAGAACGACTAAAGAGGGCTCCAGGGAAGCGGCTTTAAGTGCAAGGGGAGAGGGGAACGCCTTGGATGAAACGGAACTGATGAGATTGACCACTGATGGCGTACAGAACTTGCTGCAGTTGCTGGCGCGCACTCAGAATGTGAGCTGTGCGTGCAACTGCATGCTTTGGCTAAATGAGAACAGCATCGTCGTGGACAATGAATTGTACAACTCGTTTTACAATGAAGCCAGGCAAAGTCGTGTCTCGTATCGCAAGGAATTCGAAGAAATTTACGGCGACAAACTGTCGTTTGTGAGTGGCGTGAAGGAGCCCATGCTGTTGATTGAGCACGTGATGAAAAGCGCGAGTGTGTCGTTGGAGGATCTCGGAGGAAGCTGCCCGCCAGTTCAATTGGCGCAACTCTTGGAACTTTTGCGGACGCAATCCATCCAGGATGATATTGTTCAATTTTACGGTGAAGAGATCGAGGGAACCTATCGAGGGATACTTCCGCGTCCAAGTGGCTCTTTTGCTGTATTTCTGTTTAGACCGGGGATATTTGACTTCGTGGAAAGAGCATACGCAAAGTGGCGGTCGCATTGCAAAAAATGCGCTCATTTGCAGACTCGCTCGCTGCACAGCTTAACGTCCGTGATGACATGAAGTTGACGTTATTGGCACTGTGGCTGGTGGAGAACGCCGTTATCGTGAAAACATCAGGCGAAGAACAAGTTGCTGCTATGTATGAGAGTGCCATTAGTCTTCTGCAGCAGTCCAGCGCGATGCATCTCCACCAAAAGTACGATTTGGAGGCCGATCTGATCCTCCACTTGCTGGAAACTCTTGTTCACCGAGGAGAAAGCTTGGTTGCGTGGAAGGTGTGGAATACATTTGGCGTGGCTCTAGAACAGTCTCCTCCTGCTGCGACTGAGTTGGTGATTGTCATTTCGTTGGAGTTGAACTTGTGGGAACGAGCGCTGTCGTTGATCCGCAGTCAAAAGCGGCCTGATTTGCTAGGCTTGCTGTTCAACTGGTTGATGAAGAGCCACCGCCTGAAGGACCTCGTGCAGGGTGTGACGTTACTGCCTGCAGAGGAACAGCTATTCCATACGTATATGATGGAAAGCAACATTGTGGCAGAAGAAGATGTCCTTCGCGACGAAAACATTAAGCGTGTGGACTTCCTTGTCATGTATTACATTCTGCGGAATAAATACGAACAGGCTTGGAGCGTACACCACGAGCATCTTGCCATGATCCGAGCAATGTCTCGTGGAGATACCGAGATTGCCATGGCTGCGCTGAATCAGCCAAGCTTGAGGATTCGGGCGTCCCTGCTCGCGAATATGTGTGCCGAACCCCATCGAAATCGTACACGTACAGAAGTAGGAACACTGGCGTTCCGATGGAAGTCCAAGAGCGTCGGCAGACGACCAAGCCTGCGCTTTTGGAGAACGAAGAGATGGAGGACGCTTCGGATCAAGAGCAATCCGCAACTGCGCCACCCAAACCAG
>JAAVTG010000008.1:0-85426 GCA_011947345.1 Phytophthora quininea | reverse complement strand
GATGCTTAGTGAACTCACAAACGACTAAACCTGCGCTCGCGTTTGTTTCTGCTCAAGGCGTCTGATACCTCAGTGGTCGCACCTCAAAGCGTTTGGCCTAGACATACGATTGACTTCCGCGCTGACGCCGCTGACTTCAAAGAACTGCTGGAGATTGTTGACGCTGCATATCGGGATGTGGACAAAGTACTGAGATCCACTGGCTTGAATGGCGTAGAATTGGTCGAACAAGACATCCACGTGCGCGAGGACGTGGAAGGTATGTATCTCGAAGTGTTTTCCAACAAGGCGATGCCCTTCGGACTCCGTGCAACTGGTGACGCGGCATGGAACTACTTCAAAGGGTCCCAGAAACATCGAGGCAAGTGGTACGCGAAGGCGTCTCAGGTAATGTGTAAAGATATTTTGTCTTGTCGAAAGAGTATTTCATTGAAGTGTCCGTTTGTTATGCAGAGCCTTGACGCGTCGTATACAATCATCGAGCACTTTTCCAAGGAGCTGGTAGCGGGCAGCGTCGTTCATATTAAACAAGTGGTGCGCCGATACGTGGAGGCTGATCGTGAGGTGGTGATCTGGGTGGCATGGGTAGCGCCAATCAAGGGCTCCAAGCCTCATGGCGGGTCGTCGTTTTACCATCGCCACTACATCGTCATCAAACGGGCGACGGCTTCAACTTCCGAGCAAGAACTCGCTGTTGCAGTCGATCGGACACCTCACAGTCAACATCAAGGAGGGCACGATCTACGACCCCAAGTATGTGCGCCAGCTTACAGATATTCTGCTTAGCAACACGGTGGAGCACGTCAAAGCTGATCAGGAATTCATCGAGAGCCTGCTCGTGGACCAAACGTTGCACCAATAGACCGTACGGTGATGTTGTGTAGTATAAGAGGCATTCAGTAGCTAACGTGTTTATTGACGTTATCACTGTGGAAATTAGTTGACATTTATCTATTTTTTGAAAAGGTCTTTAGCGAATCATACCGCTAGAATCGCAATAGCGGAGACCATGGCCTTCCTGGCCGAAGACGACGATGCGATGCACGCGTTCGAGGCCGTGCTGAGCTACGTGGAGGACTTCTCGATGGATATGGATATCTCAGAGGGTGCTACAGGCAATAGCAGCGCAACAACAGAGCAATCTGTTAGCGAAGACACAGGAATCCCGACACTCGACGACTTGACCCCAGTCGCTGATGCGCCTGAATCGAAAACTACTGCTGAAAGGGCCATAGACCAAGCATCAAGGCATTCCAATGGTAGTAAATCGTGTACCAAGAAAAAATGAGCTCAGAAGCAGCTCTGGCAAGGCGTCGAGCAGCTGACAATGCCAGGAAGAAGATGCTACGCAAGGCCGGTGTGTACGGCAATCCGAACCGCGCACGCAACGAACGGAAGCTGGAGATCGCCTATTTACGCGAGAAAGTGGGGCAGTTGGAAGTAGAGCTGAAAAGGTTGCAGAAGCATTCGCTGACGGGACTGGAGGGTGGAGTGCCAAATGGAGCAGAGCTCGTCAATTGCGCTGACACGCGAGCCGATACACAGAAAGCTGCCCCGGGTGTGTGGAGTGGAGTAGCAGTGCGTCAGAAAAATAGACGGGAGAAAGTAGAGCGGGAAAATGTCCGATTGAAGCTGATTCTAGAGGGCCAGATCAAAGTGGCCAAGAGTTTAGAGAGCCTTTTGCTCAAACGCGCCCAGCAACAGGTGAGCGAAAGTAGACTTCTTGTTATCGTTATTAGTTTACTCACGTTTATTTGTTTCGTTTTTATCAGGTAGCTGAGTGCTCATCCGTCCAAGTTCAAAGCGATCTGGGCCCTCTGGGAGGCACATTTGATTACCGGACGGATGCATCAGACTTTCGGCATTTACTGGAGTACCTCGATGCTGCCTACCGAAACGTAGATGCAGTGTTAACCAAGACGGGCCTCGCGGAGATGGAAATGACACAACAAGATGTATTCATGCGGGAGGGTGTGGATGGCATGTACATGGAGCTATTCTCCAACAAGGTCATGCCTTTTGAGTGCCATGCGACTGCAGAGGCAACGTGGAACTACATGAAGGGCTCGCAGAAGCACCGAGGAAAACTATACGCGAAGGAAGTTCAGGTACGAACAGCATTGTTGATAACGAGCGGTGTAACGTTCTAACGCAAAATGCGTTGGATGTCGAACAGAACCTTGACACGCCCTACACGATCATTGAGCACTTTTCAAAGCAGTTGGTCGCCGGCAACTCGAGCACGGACGTTCGCATCAGGCAGGTTGTGCGGCGGTACGTTGAAGCGGAACGTGAAGTTGTGGTCTGGGTAGCCACGATCACCCCCATCGAAGTCACTCGCAAGCCGTTCGCTGGTTTGAGTTCGCACCACCGCAACTACGCTGTCATTAAGCGTGCCAAGTCGTCGACACCGGAGCAAGAGCTGTCTCTGCTGCAACTAGTGGCCCACGTCAAGCTGGACACCATCGAAGGAACCGTGTACGACCCAAAGTACATGCGCGCGGTCACCGACTTTTTACTGAGCAATGCAGCGGGGAACATCAAGGCAGATCAGGAACTTATTGAAAGTGTCCTCATGGACCAAACACTGCATTCTAGGCAAACTTAGCTGCAGCCATTTTCGACGAATCAGAGCCTCAAACTTGCAATAAAAACGATGGCGTTCCTGGGCGAGGATGACGACGCTATGCGCGCGTTTGAGGAGGTGCTGAGCTTCGTAGACGACTTTGTGAGCGACCAAAATGAACGGTCAACGACTGTAGAGTCTGCTGCAGCAGGAATGCCTCCTCCAGCTGCGCATCAGCTCGAAATCGCGTCGGAGCCTCCAGTCAAAGGGGTCGAGTCGACGTGTTCAGCGTTAGGAACAGGCCTCCAGACTACGTACCGCCCTCCCAGATTCCTGGAAGAGTCCAATGATGGTGGCAACACGAAGATGACTGCGGCTCGACCTGTTGCAGAAGCTGTTCGAGCCAGTCAACGCGCTGCCGAGAACGCCAGGAAGAGGCTGCTACGCAAGGCTGGCGTACGCCAACCCAAACCGAGCGCGCAACGAGCGTCGACTGGAGATTGCCTATCTACGAGAGAAGGTTGAACAATTGGAGACGGAGTTGGGGCGGCTGAAGGATCACTCGGAACACGCACTGACCGTTGTTCCAAACCGAGATGAAGCAGTAGGTGTCGACGATGGACCAGCATCAGAGTCTCAGACTGGGGATACGACGGTTTTGGGTATCTGGAAGGGATTAGCCGCTCGACAAAAGAGTCGACGGGAGAAGGCTGAGCGTGAGAATGTTCGACTGAAGCTCATTGTGGAAAGTCAGATCAAGATTGCCAAGAGTCTGGAGAGCTTACTGCTGAAGCGAGCACAGCAGCAGGTAAAACTCGCTGCATTTCCCACGAGGGGATATACAGTTGACAATATTTTGTGTGTTTTTCTTCTGTCAAGGCGTCGGAGTGCTCCTCAATTCACACTCCCGGTGGGACACCAAGCCGCATGGTGGACTTCCAGGCAGACGCCGCAGATTTCCAGGAATTATTGGGGCTGCTTGATATTGCCTATCGAGACGTCGATGCGATGCTGGAAGGTAATGGACTCGCGAGGATGGAGCTGACCCAGCAGGATGTACACATGCGAGAGGGTGTGGATGAGATGTACCTCGAGGTGTTCTCAAACAAAGTGATGCCATTCGGTTTACACATTACTGCAGAGGCGACGTGGAATCATTTCAAGGGGTCGAAAAAGCACCGCGGGAACTTGTACACGAAGGCAACGCAGGTAAGTCGACTTTTAGTGATCGATTCATAAGTGATTGTCGCTAATAGTTTTCTTTATCTATTTAGAACCTCGAAACACCAGACACGATCGTTGAGCACTTCACAAAGGAGTTGTTTGCCGGGAACTCAAGCACCGACGTTCATGTTAAGCAAGTCGTGCGGCGATACGTCGAAGCTGAGCGCGTGGTGATCGTTTGGGTAGCGACAATTACGCCCGTGGAGATCAAGCGCAAGACGTTCAAGCCGTTCACCGGGTTGACGTCGCACCACCGCAACTTTGCGATCATCAAACGCGCCAAGGCGTCTACAGCAGAGCAGGAGCTGTCACTACTGCAACTCGTCTCGCACGCGAGTCTCGACATGAAGGAGGGCACTATCTACGACCCTAAGTTTATCCGCGCTCTGACGGATTTCTTACTGAGCAATGCTGCACGCAACATCAAAGCGGACCAGGAGCTGATAGAGAACCTCCTGATGGACCAAACGCTGCAGTGACGGCATCGATCACAACAAAATCGCGTTAGAGATGATGATTTAGAGCCGAAATTCAAAGTCCAGTCATCGTGGGACAGCACCGCCAGCTGTTAGTGTGCCAAGCAGAGAGGAAGTGGAGACCATCATGGCGTTCCTGCAGGACGACGATGCCGCGCGGGCTTTCGAGGCGGCGCTGTCTTTCGTGGACGAGTACTCGTTCAACGAGGGCGACCCTGGAGCAGCGTCGCCGACCAACGGTCGAACGAGTCAGAATGGTCAGCAGGGAACGACAGAGCCCCCGACAAGTGAGACCGAGGACAAGAAGCAGCGTCGGGCTCGTGTCAACGCCAAGAAGAGGCTGCTGCGCAAGGCGGGACTCTATGACGATCCGAACCGAGCGCGCAAGGAGCGGAAGCTGGAGATGACGTACCTGCGACGCAAACTGGAGCAACTTCAGCTGGAGCTCAAGACGCTGCAGCTGCGGCACGGGAACAACACGCAGAGAGCTGCGTCTCACCAAGAGAGAGGGATGGTGGTCCGCAGTCCCCGAATGTTGAAGTGTCGAGTGCGTGGAAGGAGGTAGCAACTCGACAGCAAGATCAGCGCGATAAATCCGAGCGCGAGAATGTGCGTTTGAGACTCACCCTGGAGCGGCAGCACAAATTGGCGGAGGCGCTGGAGACTGTCGTGCAGGCACGGATAAAGCAGCAGGTACAGTACTATGCTATATATCAAATGCGTCATGCTATGAGAGACTCGACTACTCACTTTGGTCATCCTCCATGTCCAGATGGCAGAGTTCTCAGCGCTGTCGAACGCCAAGGTGCATCGATGTGTCCTCGGCCGCACGTTAGACTTCCGCGCAGACATCTCAGACTTTCGGGAGCTGCTCATGGAGCTGAATACAGCGCATCGTGAGGTAGACACCGTCTTCGCAGCCAACCGTCTAGACTCGACTGAGTCGAGTCACCACGGCGTGCAGCTCAGATCCAGCAAGGGCGTCAACGGTATGCACCTCGAGGTGTTCGCCAACAAGGCGATGCCGTTCGAGCTGCGGGCCACAGCAGAGGCTACTTGGGACCATTTCAAAGGAATGAAGAAACACGGTGGCAACGGTAATCTGTACGAGAAGGCAGCAAAGGTGAGAGACACAGCAGACAATGCGTGTCAAGGATCTCGTTTAACATTTCGTGGGCTTTGTGTCATCCACAGAACCTCGACACGCCGTACACGATTATCGAGGACTACGCCAAGGAGTTGTTTGCGAACACTGCGCGGGCCGACGTCCGTGTCAAGCAGATCGTGCGGCGCTACGTAGAAGCCGAGCGCGAGATCGTGATCCTCGTGGCGAGCGTGTCGCCCATTTCCATCTCGCACAAGCCTCTCGCCGGCCTCACTTTTAACTACAGATGCTATGCGCTGATCAAACGAGCGGCCGCTTCCACTGACGATCACAACTTGTCGCTGTTGCAGTTGTGCACACTCGCCTCTCTCAAGGACGGAGGAGCGCCCCACGATCCCGCCTACATGCGCGCACTCGGCAACTTCGTGCTGGGCAACACCGCAGGCAACATCAAGGCTGACCAGGAGCTAATCGAGAATGTTTTAGTCGACCAGGTTCGATCACAACCCATGCAGGCCGTCAGCTAGCAGCTAGAGGATGTAGACGAACAAATAGTTCCCAAATTATATGACAACTCATCATGCCTCTCATGGTCTCTGCTGTTGGAGACCATGTGGCAAATCGTGCCTTGCGGTCATGAGTCATTGTCGGTTTTTAGTGTGGGACAAGACTCCCGATGGCGGCCAGCTTTCCCGTCGATGATGCCCAAGTGTTGGAGGCGGCGCTATCCTTCCTAGATGACTACGTGGGTGACGGTCCTTCAGCATCGACTGAGCAAGACGTTCCTGCTGTGAATTCCGTTGTGGCGACAGCACAGCGAACGACAACGACGTCAACGTCGGTGGTTCCTGCGCCGCGCTGCAAGATCTCCAAGCCGCCGAATTCAAAGGAAGACCAAGAGACCAAGCGAGCCAAGATCAACGAGAGGAAGAAGCTGCTGAGAAGAGCTGGAGTCTACGGAGACCCGAACCGAGCTCGCAATGCTCGACGACAGGAAATTGCCTTCCTGCGTGAACAAATTGAGAAGCTCACGCTGGACCTGCAGACACTGCAGAGCAAGACGAACAAGATTTCTCAATACCATCGAGGAAACGAGGTAGTGACGAGACAGTTAGTCGCAATGCATGAGGAGATCCCGAGCTTGTGGCACGCAGTTGCCGATCGTCAAAGACGTCGAAGAGAAGAGGTGGAGTTGGAAAATGCTCGCCTGAAATTGGCAGTGGACCGCCATACCAAGATGGCGGACAGTCTGAAGCTCTTGATGAAGAGGCGAGCGAGTCAACTGGTAAGGAGCTGTTGTCCTTCTTGCAGTTTCCCGTGTAGTTTGCCTTTATTGATTTTATGGCTCTGCAGGTGAACGAGTGCTCGACGTTTGGGATGTTTGGCTGTCCGCAGCCTCAGATCGTGCGAGTGATGGACTTCCACGGAGATATCGGCGAGTTCCAGAGTCTCTTCCGACAGATGGAGGCTGCTCATAGAGAAATCGACGCGGTCTTCGCTGCGAACGGACTCGCAAATATGGTCATCTCTCCAAGCGACGTGCACATTCGCGAAGGGGTTGGCGGCAAATATCTCGAGCTGTTTGCAAACAAAGTGCTGCCATTCGGACTGCAAGATGCGACGGAAGCTGCTTGGAATCACTTCAAAGGCACGAAAAAGCACTCGAGCAACGGCAGCATCTACGAGAAGTCCGCAAAGGTAATTCGTTGCTGGTGGCCGGAGAAATGGCTTTGATCTAACTCGGCAACTGTCCAAACAGAATCTCGACAAGCCCTACACGATCGTCGAGGCCTTTACCAAGGAGCTGTTCTCCAACAGCTCGCGAGCTGATATCAAGGTAAAGCAAGTCGTCAAGCGCTTCGTGGAGCAAGACCGAGACATCGTGATTTGGATTTCGCGCGTGTCACCTGCGGAGATCAAGCACAAAATCCTCCGCGGTCTGACGTATCACCTCCAAGGCTATGCGCTGACAAAGCGTTCCGCTGCTTCGACTCCAGATCGCGAGTTATCGCAGCTCCAGTTTTGTTCACTTATTTCTCTTGATCAAGAGACTGGTATGAGGTGCGACCCAGCGAACGTGCGGACGCTCGCCAACTTCCTCATTGCCAACACCGTGCAAAACATTAGAAACCACCAGGAGCGCATTGAGAGCGCACTAGTCGATCGAGCTCTGCAAAAGCACACACAATGAACTGACAGCTATGTTGCAACATCACGATGCGGATGACTGGACCAAGTTGAGCAAGCTCAAGACATGCGTCAAACGGATGTCGGTCAAATCCAGGCGGCATCACATCGTCGATCCGACAACTTCGTGATCTTTGTGTCTCCTCGATGGAATCATTCTCCTCCACGAGTAGAACTGCTCTACTAACGACGGCTGTCATACGATGATCGCTCTGGACGACGATGAGAAGGTGCTGGAGGCGACGATGTCGTTCGTGGACGAGTTCCCGTTCGACGAGGCGCTGAGGGGGTCTCTCTGCTAGGCAGAATGCCAGCTCGGCAATAGGCGAGACGCAGTTGGTGTCGACGACTTTAGCCTCAAAACCTGCTCGCGGAAGCACCAGCATCCACCCGATGAGACCTCAGCAAGGATATTTACCAGACACAGTACTGTTGGACAAAAGGAATCGTCGGGCAGAAATCAATGCACGGAAGAAGTTGCTGCGCAAGACGGGTGTCTATGGAGACTCCAACCGAGTCCGCAACGAGCGCAAATTGGAGATCGCTTATCTTCGCGAGAGGATCGAAAAACTGCAGCTCGACTTGAAGACGTTGCAGTGCCAGAAGTCTTTAACTGGAACGTCATCACGAGAGAAAGCAGCCAAGCAAGCGACGTTAAAATCGTTAGCGCTGACGAGTTCCAGGTCCCAGATATCTGGCGTGTGGCATGAGATCGCGGATCGACAGCAGCGTCGACGAAAGGAAGCGGAGCGAGAAAATATCCGCTTGAAACTCGTCCTGGAACGGCAGCGAAAGGTGGCGCACTCTTTAAGCAGCTTGTTACAGAAGCGAGCGAGTCAGCTGGTACAATGCTCACTGCTAAGTTCTCGGACATGGTTGTCACTAATCCTTTTGTTGGTTTGTTGCAGACGAACGAGTGTTCTTGCTTTACGAGCACACCCTGCAAGAAGCACCAGGTCGTCCACGTGCTGGACTTCCGTGGCGATGTTAGTTCGTTTCAAGGACTTTTCAGACACCTCGAAGCTGCTCGCCACGGTATTGACGCTGTCTTCTCGGCAAACGGTCTATCAGACATGGCGATAACGCCAAGTGATGTTCATATCCGCGAAAACGATGGCGGCAAATATCTGGAATTCTTTTCAAACAAAGTCCTTCCGTACCCGCTTCGCACAACTGCTGAAGCTGCTTGGAAGCACTTTAAAGGCACCGACAAGCACATGGGCAACGGCAGCCTGTACGAGAAGACAGCAAAGGTTTGGCACCATTGTGCTGCAAGATCCCTCGCCAATTGACTTAATTTTGCTGGTGGTTTCTTTTGTGCAGCCTCTGGATGAGCCGTACACGATCGTCGAGGACTTTACGAAGGAGGTGTATTCCAACAACGCTCGCGCTGACGTCAAGATGAAGCAGGTAGTGCGACGCTACGTGGAAGACGACCGAGATATCGTGATCTGGGTAGCGAGCGTTGCGCCTGCAGAGATCAAGCACAAAATGCTTCGTGGACTGACGTATCATCTACGGGGCCACGCACTTACCAAGCGCTCGTCGGCTTCGACATCAGGCAAAGAGATCTCCCAGCTGCAGTTCTGCACGCTGATCACCTTTGACCAAGAAGCGGAAGCGAGATATGGCCCCGACAATCTGCGAGCGCTCACCAACTTCCTGATCGTCAACACGGCGCAAAACATGCGCGTTCATCAAAATGGCATTGAAAATGCCCTCATAGACCAAGCTCTCGCTCACAAGATGCTGTGAGGACCTAGTAGACCCGTAGACTCACTGAATTACCCGTAAGAAAAAGCTGTTGTGCTGCATGTACATGTACAACCTGTAGCGATCGTCAAGTTGGTACCTTTTCTCTGCCCGTCTCAGCATTCAGCAAGTACTACGTGACAAAGATTTTCTTGCCGCGATGCTCCTGGACGACGACGGCAAGGGGTTCGAGGCCGCGCTGTCCTTCGTCGACGAGTATCCGTTCGACGAGCAGGAATGTCAAGCTCTGCAGAGCGCTCTGACCCACGAAGATGCTCAGGGTGCGACAACAAGCAAGCAGAGTCAGCGGGAGGATATCAACGAACGCAAAAGCTGCTGCGAAGAGCTGGCGTGTACGCAGACTCGAACCGTGCACGCAACGAGCGCACGAGAGAGGTTGCAGCCCTCCGTGAGCTGGTCAAGACACTGCAGATTAGTCTGCAGGCTTTAAAAACAAGGGAGAAGAAGCAGTCACGAAGAACGGCACAGCAGAATGAGACTTCGATTGCGGATGCAGGTCACTTGCTGTTGACACCACAGTCATTGACGATGTGGCAGGAGATAGCAGAGCGGCAGCAACTTCGACGCCAAGCAGCAGAGCGCGAGAATATCCGCTTGAAACTCGCTGTGGAACGACAGCGGAAAGTGGCGGGAAACCTGAAGGCACTCATGCGGAAGCGAACAACTGAGCTGGTACGGGACTTGCTATGGATGCGTTAACGTACGCTGTACCTGTACTAATACGCCTTTGCTCGTGGTTGCAGGTGAACGAATGCGCTTCGTTATCGGAGAGCTGGGCACCTCATCCAATCGTCACTGTTGTTGGCTGTTGCAGAGACATCGACGAGTTTCAAGCCTTGTTTCAGCAGCAAGACACAGCGTATCGAGAAATCGACGCGGTATTCGAAGCCAACAGGATGGCTAGCATGAAAGTTTCCCCAGGCGACGTACATGTGCGCGAAGGTGTCGACGGCAAGTACCTCAAGTTCTTCACGCGGAAGACGCTGCCATTTCGCGTACAAGAAACGACCGAAACTACTTGGAACCACTTCAAAGGCGTCGAGAAGCACATGGGCTACAGCAGTCTGTACGAGAAGACTGCAAAGGTATGATGACTGTTCCAGCTTCTTCACTTGCTTGGCCTGACGCTTGCCGTTGTTTTTGCTGCTTCTAAAGGACCTGGATGAACCGTACACTATCGTCGAGGACTTTACGAAGGAGGTCTTCTCCAACACTGCGCGAGCTGATGTGCGTATGAAGCAAGTGGTGCGACGCTATGTGGAAGCAGACCGCGACGTGGTCATTTGGGTTTCGCGCGCCGTCCCCATCGAGATCAAGCACAAACTCTTCTTGGGAATGGCCTACAACTTCCGAGGCTACGCCATCACCAAGCGCTCCAACGCATCGACCGAAGGACAGGAGCTGTCCGAGCTGCAATTGTGCTCGCTCATTTCGCTGGACCTCGACGCCGGAACAAACTACGACCCCGACACTCTGCGCGCTCTCACGCACTTCCTCATTATCCACGGAGCTAGGGACATTCAAGCTCACTGCGAACTCATTGAAAATGCGTTGGTGGATCGATCAGTGAGACTGTAAAGAGGAACTTACTGTTGTGGTGTGTCCCTGTTCGAGTCACAGCTGGAGACACCGTCCAAGTTTTGTACCAGAGACCAACACACAGCATGGCGTTCCTAGGCGACGGCGACGACAAGGCCTTCGAGGCGGCGCTGTCCTTTGTGGACGAGTATCGGTTCGACGAAGCAGAGGTGGGAGGTGTTGCAGGTGCGGAGGAAGAGGCTGCTGCTCGGTATCAAGACTGTAGCGAGGCGGAGTCGATAGTCTCAACGGCTGGAGCATTGAGAGTCGTGAAGCCTCGCTGTAAGGTGCCGTTAAAGGTTTTGTCCAGTGAGGAGAAGCGGAGACGCCAGGAAGACGTCAATGAGAGGAAGAAGTTGCTGCGCAGGGCTGGCGTCTACAGGGACTCCAACTACGCTCGCAACATGCGCTCGAAAGAGGTTGCGTCGCTACGCCAGCAGTTGAAAAAGCTGCAGATTACCTTGCAGCATTGGCAGGCCCAGTCTTCTGGAAAGCGGGGAGCACAACAAGCGAGGCAGTCGCTGGCGTTGACATCGCAGACGCAGAGTGTGTGGGAAGAACTTGCAGAAAGACAGAGGTGTCGACGAGAGGCGGCGGAGCGGGACAACATTCGGTTAAGACTCGCGGTGGAACGACAACACAAAGTGGCGGATAGCTTGAAAAACGTCTTGCAGAAGCGGACACGGCAACTGGTACGGGGCCGTCTTGATATTGGAGAGAGTCTTCCCTAACTAAAGTTGTTTAACGGTTCATGTGCAGGTCTCTGAATGCTCGTCGTTGGTGACTGCAGTCAGCCCTGAGCCTCACGTTCTGCACGTTGTCGATTTTTGTGGCGACGTTCGAGAGTACCAGGAACTGCTCCGTCGGGTGGACACCGCTCATCGTGAGTTGGACGACCTGTTCAGAACCAATGGGCTTGCAAGTGAACAAGTCTCCCCAAGAGCGTGCACATGCGCGAAGACGCTGACGGTAACTACCTCGAGTTTTTCACGCGCAAAGTGCTGCCATTTCGAATGCGTGACACGACGGACGCTGTCTGGGAGCACTTCAAAGGGGTCGAGAAACACCGAGGCCACAGTAGTCTCTACAATAAGACTGCAAAGGTATCTGACTTGGAAATCGTTAGTCTCCTATATTCTAACATTTTTTCTCCTCTGGTAGGACCTCGTTGAGCCGTTCACGATTGCCGAGGACTTTACGATGGAGGTGCATTCGAGCAACGCTCGAGCAGACGTGAGTGAAGCAAGTGGTGCGTCGCTACCTGGAAGACGACCGAGATGTGGTCATTTGGGTCTCCAGCGCCGTTCCTATAGAGGTCAAGCACAAACTCCTCCGTGGCTTAGCCTACCGATTTCGAGGCTACACACTGACCAAACGGTCGGTCGAGTCGACACCAGATTGCGAATTCTCAGAGCTGCAGTTGTGCTCTTTCATTTCGCTCGATCAGGACGCGGGCACCCAACTAGGCCCGGACTCTCTTCGCGCCATTACGCACTTCCTTGTGGTTCACGGCACGCAGGGAATACGAGCACACAGGGAGCTGATTGAAAATGCTCTTGTGGATCGATCTCTCAAAGTGAACTTGCAGGCTCACTGAGACGGGCTCATTGATAACTACGGATGCGTTGATGCAGTAGCAACCTCATCCATGATACACAGACACAACTCACCTCAAAAACAATAAGACCACCAGTTCCTCATTGGCAATGCGTCATTGTTCAGCCAAAGCGACTGCAAGGTGTTGAAGACATCGACCATCCCAATCGCTCACTCTGCATCTATGCAAAGCGCCCCAGGTGGGACAAGTCATCTGGTAGAGTCAAAAGCATGGCGTTCTTCCCGGTGGACGACGACCAAGCTTTCGAGGCCGCGCTGTCCTTCGTGGAAGAGTTTGTGCTCGAAGAGCCGCAGCCGGCAGCACCGCAATGGACTCTGGACAGCTCCAATACAGGGCAAGACGTTGGATCGAAGGCTACAGAGCAGTCCACGACCAAGCAGAAGAGAGGTCATTGCAGACTGTCAGCCGAGGAGAAGCAGCGTCGACGAGATGAGACCAACGAGCGTAAGAGGCTTCTACGCAGGGCAGGAGTCTACGGAGACCCAAATCGAGGACGCAAGGAGCGCACGCGGGAGATTGCAATGCTGAGGGAGCAGTTGGCCAGACTGCAACTTGATCTCGAGACGCTAAAGAGCGGCAAGAAGCTGCCGAGTTATGACCCAGCGCCATCAATTAACGATTCATTGATATTGGTAAAGGCTGGTTCGCATACTCGCAATGCGTGGGAGGAGTTAGCAGAGCGACAGCGACATCGTCGAGAAGCTGCCGAGAGAGACAACACCAAGCTCAAACTGGCGGTGGAGCGACAACGCAGAGTGGCCGACAGTCTCAAGACGCTCTTGCAGAAGCGGACCCACCAATTGGTGCGTTGTTGAGGCTCCTACAGATTCGCTTTTGACTGATGTTGGTATGGCTTTTAGTTTGCGGAATGCTCGCCGTTGGTGGACACTCGGTGGGCAGAACCTCATGTCGTGCAGGTTCTCGACTTCCAGGGGAATGTTGGCGAGTTTGAAGGGCTGTTTCGACGCATCGACACTGCGTACAGGGAGTTGGACGCGGTGTTTGAAGCGAACGGCTTGGCGAGCTTGAGAGTTTCTTCAGGCGACGTGCATATGCGTGAAGACGTCAATGGCAAGTACCTCGAGTTCTTCACGCATAAAGTGCTGCCATTTGCAGTTCAGGACACGAAAGAGGCCGTGTGGGACCACTTCAAAGGTGTCAACAAGCACATGGGCTACAGCAGCTTGTACGAGAAGACCGCAAAGGTAAGATCAATGTACAAGCTCTTGTTTCCTGTGACTAATTGACAAATTTGCTGATAGGATCTCGACATGCCGTACACAATCGTCGAGGACTTTACGAAGGAGGTCTTCTCTAACAACGCGCGAGCTGATGTGAGCGTTAAGCAAGTGGTTCGGCGGTTCGTGGAGCAGGACCGCGACGTCATCATCTGGGTCTCTCGTGCTGTGCCCGTGGAGATCCGACACAAGATGTTGCGTGGTTTAGCTTACCACTTTCGAGGCTACGCGATCGCGAAGCGCTCGGAGGAATCGACTGGTGATCGAGAACTGACGGAGCTGCAGCTGTGCTCGCTCATCTGCTTCGACCAAGACGCCAAAACGAGATGCGACCCAGATACGCTTCGAGCGCTCACCAACTTCCTGATCGTCCACGCAGGACAAAACATACGAGCTCATCGAGAACTGATAGAGAACTCGCTTATCGACCGATCCCTCCGGCGTCGACTGGAATGAATACAGCCCCAATTAACGTTTTAGCACTGCCTGTTTTCTCTGCTGTGCCCAGGAGTTCGGATCCATTGCCCAACAACCCTCGCTCCTCTGTTATACGGGTTTGTCCGTGTCCTGAGGGTATTGCCTCTAGCGTCAGTGCAGCAAAATGCTACAGCGGCGCATCAGGTCTTTCCACCCACGATTGGTGTCCTTGCTGGTCATGCTGGTTGGCCACGCTCAAATGCTCGCATATTCGGGCTCTCGTTCAGCAACTTGCGCCGGAGAAGATTGAGTATGTTGCGCGCTGCGTTGACATCCCGGCCCCAAAGCGTAGACTTGCACTGCTTGTTCGTACAGAGGAGGACGTTCCAGTTGGACTTCAACACGATGTCGTAATTCTCGCGCACTTTGGCATTCTTGATTTTGAGCTTCTCCTCGATCCCCAGCAGCTGCTTCTTGGACAGCGAAGTCATCGGGGGTTCCTGCGTCACCTCAGCTGCGTCGTCGCTGTCCATCTTGCGTTTCTTAACCTTGGTGAACAACCGTGCCTGTTTGAGGCATTGGGGCAGCTGGAGCAGAGCTTACTCGTACGGAACTCGTCCATTGGTTGGACCACGGCACCTCGGCGCTGAAGTACCGCTGCGAAGCCCTTTACTGGGCCTGGAGGATCTCCCTTGATGCCATCACGCCAGCTCCAATCGCCGTAGGCTATGCAGACCTTGTCGCTCGGTACGGGCACCAACCAACCTTTTGGCAAGACCGTCCAGTGCCTTTTTCTTCATGCGGTCAGCCAGGAAGCGATATTTCAGGAACGTGAGCTCAACACTGAACGCAAGCAGGAAGCTGAGGTGCATCCAGAAGAAGTCGAGCCGCTCGAGGTACAAGTCGAACATAGCGGTCTTGAACGAAGGCATCGCACCGATGACAGCAGCATACCACGGTTCCCGTTTCTTCAGTTCCTTGTGCCAGAATTGACCCTTGTCGAACATGGCGAGGTGGCGGTACTCACGAGTTCCGACCTCCCAGATCTTGAGTCCATGCTGGAAGTGCCGGTTCTGGCGCCGCCGCTTTGGTTTGCCACGATTTCCCAACCACTTACGCCGCCCCTGACGTTTCTTCATGAGCCGCCCCATTGACACTGCAGTACACAGCGACCGCATCCCTGGATCGATCCCGATAAGCACCTTGGGCTTGTAGTCCAACGAGGGCTTTTTGACCGCTTGCACGAAAGGGTCATCTCCTTCCTCCGTCTCCACCGCAACTTCGGATGCCGAGCCGTTCTTCGCCTTCCTTTTTCTTGGATGACTTGTCACGCTTTTTCTTTGATGCCTCCTCCGGCTTCCGAGGCGGATAAACAGCATCGAAGCGCCGTAGCCGTTCGTCTTCACCTCGTGAGCGAATTTGCTGGTGTCGGTTTCAAACTTCTCCACCGCAAACAGCGTCCGAAAGATGAAGTCCTTGCGCTTGCAAAACGTTGTGACTTCGAACGGGTATATGCCACTAGCTGCCTTGTTTTTCTTCAATATCTTGAACTCATCCGTTGGCACCATGTGCAGCGCGTCCTTGATGAATTCTTGGACACCTGGAGCATTGAATACTCTTCTGAAGAGGTCAAAGAGCGTGCTGGCGTTCAGCGTAATGTAGTCGCACGAGAATGACTTGCCCAACGGGAGAAGCGAGTACAGTCGAGTACCTTTTGTTTTCGGGTGCTCTGCAGCGAACGATTCCATGAACGACAGCATGTCATTCAGCTTCTCGACGAAGTGGGGCAGGTTCTCTCGGATCTTGTTCTCCCAGGGGATCTCCCAAGCCACTTGCGGAGCTTGGTCTGCTTGTGGTTCTCAGCCTCTACCCATTCGTATCTCCGTTTCTCGCACCCTCGTTGTCGAGAATGGGCTGGCCGTCTTCATCCTGAAGCACGAAGGTATTCACCTTGTAGCAGCTGTCAACCAGTGCTTTCACCTTCTTGCCGCTCAGCTGAATCTTGTTTCGCGGAGCGTACTTGAAACGTACATATTGGTGAAGACGGCGGCGGAACTGCAGGGCAATCAGATTGCTCGTGTTGATCTCCATGATTCCGGCAAGCTCGTTGACAATTGAACCGCAGAACCCTGTCGTTTGTCTGGCGTTAGCGACGACCTGGCAAGATGCACGGACAAACGTGGGTGGGCTGTAACTTTGCCACACTTCTCTCCGTCGCCAGTAGAGTTGGAATGAGGTATGGAGGTCTGGGTGCTCTGTAGTTTCCGCTGTCTTGACTCGATCTCGCCCTTCGACTTCTTTCAAAGGCGCGGTGCAGCATTGGTAGAAAAAATCTGCCCCAGATCCGGTACATCCTTGCCATCATGAAGACATCTGCGGACGTGTAGATTCGCGAGATGCCACCCCTCCAAATGGACTTGCATCATGACCGCACACATCCGATGGATCTCGTCTTAGACGAGTTGGGTCTTGACAATGCCTTGAAGCTTCGAGATGTTGGAGGCGTAGCGAGCCTTAGCGGCACCGGTGTTTTCTTGCGCTTGCGGGCCATCGGGAAAATGGAGAACTGATGAAGACTGGGGTCGAACAAGTTGCTCATCAATCAGCGATGGCAAAATGTAGCGCCGTCCAGCCACCCATGCTCGCGCCATCGAAGATCGAAGTAGTATCTCTGGTTTTGAAAGCTGCTTCTCCTCCTCCACCTTGACCCAGCGGTATGACGATGCTGCATCGCGGATCTTACTCTAATTTCACCATCTATGGCATTGGGCCCATGCTTTGTCTCCATCGAACCGCTAATCACGCTGTTCTTCGGTATGACAACGCTTTTGCATCCAGAAGAAATAGCATTTATTTCGACCGAGCTATTAGTGCTTATCACCAGGAGAACTCCTATCGGCCACTTCCATCTCTTTCAATCCATCCCATGCGCGTGTTGTTTGTAAATGCTTGTCCAGCATCGAGCAAACGCGGACAAGAACCCATTCCCAATCCGGTACTGAAAGGGTTAACCCTTTCAGTACTTAATTAGGTTGATCAAAAGCTGCTCCACACAGATGATCTTGTGGCTTGAGGTCGTCTATGTGGGACAAATCGCGGCCGCACTTTGTACGCTCAGCTCCCTTGTTCGTTTGCAGACGCACATTGCAGACCATGAGCAGTATCGACCTGGACGATGACGAGCAGAGTTTCCAGGCGGCTCTGTCTTTCGTCGACGAGTTCGCTCTGGGTGATGGTCTCGTGACGCTACAGAGTTCATCGACGTCTAATTCGGCTGCTTCGAGCACTCAAGGAGACGATGACGACGAGAGGAGACGGCGAACGGAGCTCAATGCGCGACGTAAGTCTCTACGCAAGGCTGGCGTCTACGGCAACCCGAACCGAGCGCGCAATGACCGCCGACTGGAAATTGTCAGTCTGCGCCAACAGGTCGAGAGGCTGCAGATCGACCTGAAAAAGCTGCGCACTCGTGCAACAGTGAAGAAACCCCAGCAACCGAGTGGTCGGAAGGCACTGGTTTCGACGGTGTTGACACCGCAGATGTCTACAATGTGGCAGGAGATTGCAGATCGACAGCAGCGTCGACGGACCGACGCAGAGCAAGAAAATATCCGACTCAAGTTTGCGGTGGAACGACAGCGCAAAGTGGCCAAGAACTTGACGAGTTTGCTGCAGCGAAGAGCAAGTCAACTGGTACGAGCAGGACTGATCGCTGTGGCTGTTAGTGTGTTGGGAATCGCTCATTGGATGTGTTTGCTGCAGGTTTCCGAGTGCTCTCCGTTCACGGATCGACCCAATCTCACTCACCATATCGTCGTCCATGCACTTGACATTCGTGAGGACGGAATTTACCACGAGCTTCTGCAGCGCCTGGATGCAGCGTACAAGTCCATCGACACTGTGTTTGCTGCCAACGGCCTAGCTGATACAGTGCTATCGCCCAGTGACGTGCATATTCAAGAGAGTGACGAAGGCAAGTTCCTCGAGTTGTTCGCTAACAAAGTGCTGCCATTCCGCTTCGAAGACGCTAAAGAGGCCGCTTGGACTCATTTACGCGGTCCAGAGAAGCACTGGGGCAACGGCGTTTTGTACGAGAAGGCAGCGAAGGTAAGGCAGTTTATGGAGCAGTTCCTGTTGTTTGTAACGCTTAGAATTGTTTTGGTTGCAGGATCTTGATGAATCGTACACCATTTTCGAGGATTTTACGAAGGAAGTCCACTCACACAACGCCCGAGCCGAGATACGAATCAAGCAAGTGCTGCGGCGTTATGTGGAGAAGGACCGCGACGTGATCATGTGGGTCTCTCATGCCTCTCCTGTTGCAATCAAGCACAAGATGCTTCGTGGTCTGAGCTATTACGTCCAAGCGTACCTGCTAACGAAACGCTCTCAAGCCTCAACACAAGAACGAGAAGTATCTCAACTGCAGTCCTGCTCGCTCATCTCGTTCGACCAAGTGCAGGGAATCGACAATTTCCAAGTACTCAGCAGCTTCCTTGCTTACTTCTCGGCACAAAATATGCGAGCTCACCAAATCTACATTGAGAACGCCCTAGTGGATAAGGTATTGCAGCAACGGGTGCAGTGAATTAGCCACGTCCCGACGCACTAGCCCATTCGCTGTCTTAGGACCCGATCCACCAGTCTGTTCTCGATTTGAGTCTGATGCGCTGGAATGTTTTCCGCGGCGTTAACGACCAAGAAGCCGGCCAGTGCTTTCAAAGTCTCGGGGCCATAAATCGTGTCGATCTCCTGGTCAAGAAACGTGAGTGTGCAGGATTGCATCTGCGAGATACAGCGATCCGCAGTTGACGCAGGTGAGCGCTTCATGACCGCGTAGCCGCGAAGATTGTACGCCAAACCCCGTAGCATTTTGTGCTTAATCGCAATGGGAGCGACGCGAGCCACCCAGATCACGACGTCACGGTCCAGCTCGACATACCGTCGCACAACTTGCTTCACCTTGATGTCAGCACGGGACGAGTTCGAGTACACTTCTTTGGTAAAGTCCTCGACAATCGTGTAAGGCTCGCCGAGATCCTACATGGCATAAAGTTGTTAGACCAAACACTACAGACGTTAGCGTAGTACTTCATGGTTTACCTTCGCAGCCTTCTCGTAGAGACTCCCGTTACTCCAGTGCTTCTCCACCCCACTGAAATACCCCCACATGACCTCTTTTGCATCTTGCACGTCAAAAGGCAGCACTTTGTTAGAGAAGACTTCCAGACACTTGCCGTCATTTTCCTCTCGAATGTGAACGTCGCTGGGTGTTAGCACCATGTTGGACAGCCCGTTGGCAGCGAAGACCACATCAACTTCTCGGTAGGCGGCGTCCAATTGCCTAAAGAGTGTTTGGAAGGAACTCACGTCTGCGTCGAGATTCATGACATGCACCACCTGGTGGTGTCGCCTGCAAGTGACGTTGGAAAAGCATGAACACTCGTCCGACAATTGGCGAGCTCGCTTCTGGAGCAAACTCTGCAACGTCTCGGCCACCTTTGTCTGCCTCTCCACGGCCGTCTTCAGCCGAACGTTTTCACTCGCTCTGCACTCGTCGACGCTGTTGTCGGTCCGCAATGTCCTTCCAAATAGTCGACATGATTCCCAGGTCTTGTTTGACCACCATCGACTCGACTCGAGGCCTGCTCTTCTGCTTCTTCTCATTCTGTAGTACCTGCAGATCGATCTGCAGCTTCTCCACCTTCTCTCTCAGCTCCGACAGCTCCCTACGTCGTTCGTCGCGGACTCGGTTCGGGTTGGCGTAGACTCCAGCTCGGCGAAGCAACTTCCTCCGCTCGTTGGTGCGTCGCCTCCTGTCGTCATTCACGCCCAAACTTGCACATACCTGACTCGGTATTGCCGTCTCCACTGTCGTAGCGCCACCTCTAGACCCACCTGCGTCTTCCTCGAACTCGTCCAGGAACGCCAACGCCGCCAGAAGCGTCTCGTCATCGCCTTCCATCGTCTGCACTGCTACAAATCGCAAGGGTTCTCCGAAGACAGTGGCACCGCCTATTACACAAGTGATCGATTGAGGCCGAGTGAGTTGATTGCTACAAATACAATTCATTGCCTCCATCCTCGCTTTGCTACTGCACGCGCAGCCGCATCAATCGGTCCACCAACATGTTCTCGATTCGGTTCTGGTGCGCTCGCATATTCTGCGCAGCGTATGCAACTAGGAAGTTGCTAAGCGCGTGCAAGTACTCGGGGCCGTAAATCGCGTCCATCTCTGGATCGAGAAACATGAGCGTACACGATTGCATCTGCGAGACACGGCGCTCTACAGTCGACGCAGGCGAGTGCTTCATGACTGCGTAGCCCCTAACGTTGTACGTCAACCCTCGCAGCATCTTGTGCTTGATCGCCGCAGGGGCCACTCGCGCCACCCAAATCACAATGTCGCGGTCCAGCTCGACATATCGCCGGATAATCTGCTTGGTCCTCATGTCAGCGCGCGACGAGTTCGAGTACAATTCCTTGGTGAAGTCTTCAAGTATGGTATACGGCTCGTCGAGGTCCTGTACATGCCACGACAATGTCAGCACGTCTGTTTCGGCTGTTCCAGTCACCATGGGGCTTAGTTTACCTTTGCCGCCTTCTCATAGAGACTCCCATTGTCCCAGTGTTTCTCCGTGCCGCTGAAATGCTCCCACAAGACTTCGGTGGCGTCTTGCAGTTCGAAAGGCATCACTTTGTTGCAAAACAACTCGAGATACTTGCCTCCGTTGCCCTGTTGGATGTGGACGTCGCTAGGCGTCAGCACCATGCTTGAGAGTCCGTTGGCTGCGAAGACCACATCCACCTCTCGGTAAGCAGCGTCCATGTGTTGGAACAGTCCTTCGAAGGCACTCACGTCCTCCAAATCGTGCACGACTTGGTGTCGTCTACAGGACTTCCTCGTATAGCACGAGCACTCGTCCAACAGCTGCTGCGACCGCTTTTGGATCAAACTCTTCAACGTCTCGGCTACTTTCCGCTGTCTCTCCACCGTCAGCTTCAGTCGAACGTTCTCACTCTCGCTTTGCACTCGCCTCCGCTGCTGTCGGTCTGCAATGTCCTTCCAGATGGTCGACGTGACGTCTGCGTCCTGCTTGACCACCAGCGACTCGACTCTGGGCCTGCTCCTCTGGTTCTTGTCACTTTGCAGTATCTGCAGATCGATCTGCAGCTTGCTCACTTGTTCTCTAAGCAGCGCCAACTCCCTCCGACGCTCGTTACGCACTCGGTTCGGGTTGGCGTAGACTCCAGCTCTGCGCATCAACTTCCTGCGCTCGTTGCTGCGCCGTCTCCTGTCTTCAGTCGCTGCCACTTGGCTCTCTGGCTTCTTCACGGCCGTCGCAATGTTACTAGAGCCCCCAACATCTTGCTCAAACTCGTCCAGGAACGCCAGCGCCGCCACCAACGTTTGCTCGTCCTCCATGTTTCTAAAATTGTGCTTTGAGAAAATCCCACAATTCCGGCGATGCAAAAACCGAAATTTTGTTAAACATCCCGATTCCGGCTTGATGGCCTTCCTGGAGGACGACGACGCCGTGCGCGCCTTCGAGGCGGCGCTGTCCTTCGTGGACCAGTACGCCATCGACACGTCGTCCTTCGTGTCTGCGCCCTCGTCCGCGTCTCCGGCCTTCTCTCCGTCCTTGGCGACTGCAGCAGACGACATCGAGTTGCTGTCGCCCTCTCTGGCTCCTATCGCAGCAAATATTGGGACCTCTACGACCAGTAGCGAGGCGACAGCATCATCTCCGCCTTCTCCAGCGTTCTATCTATCAGATGCAGCCCCTGCGAGGCTCGAACTCGGTCTACAAATGTCAGTACCGGCATATAAAGGAAAGAGGTCAGGCGCTAGCTCGCGAGGCAGGAAAAAGAGCTCCGGGCCCAAGAAACCAGTGACTAGAGGGGACCCAAACAGAGCGCGCAACGAGAGAAAGATCGAGCTCGCCTATCTCAGGGAGAAGGTGGCGCAGTTGGAGCTGGAGCTGCGAGCACTGCAGCTGCATCCACGAGGGAGGCACGTGGCTGCTATTCAACAAGACAAGAAGAGACAAGAGACTGACAAGCAGGACGGAGGACAAGCAGTGTCAGTCTACGAGCCGCAGGTGCCCAACGTGTGGAAGGAAGTGGCCTCTCGCCAGCGGAGGCGCCGAGAGAAGGCCGAGAGAGAGAACGTGCGGCTCAAACTCATTCTGGAGAACCAGATCCGGATGGCCAGAAGTCTCGAAAATTTGCTGCAGAAGAGAGCAAAGCAACAGGTCGGTAGACTCTGAATGGGGTTAGTTATGGTAGGTGAAGTAGCTTATTCTGCTGCTATTTGAGCAGGTGGTGGAGTGTTCGAGCTTGTCGCCGTCCAAGAAGTCCAAGTACTCGCAAGGACGCAAATTGGACTTCCGAGCGGATGTGAACGACTTCAAAGAGCTTCTGGCGCATCTGGACAGAGCTTACCGTGAAGTTGACAGTGTCTTCGCTGCGAATGGACTGGCGAAGATGGAGACGACTCACCGCGACGCTCGGATGCGTGAAGGCGCCGACTGCATGTACCTGGACATTTACGCCAACAAAGTCATGCCGTTTGGTATGAGATCGACGGGTCAAGCTGTGTGGAGTCATTTTAAAGGAGGCGAAAAGCACCGAGGGAACATGTACGAGGGGAAAGTAATGAAGGTAGGAGCAAGGGCGGTTGTGCCTGGTACTTTGTCTGACTTGGGCTGACTTCGGGGTGGCATGGCTAGCATTTGGACGCGACGGATACAATCATCGAAGACTTTGCCAAAGAGTTCTTCGCGGACAGTGCGCGAGCAGACTTCCGTGCCAGGCAGGTACTACGTCGCTACGTAGAGGATGACCGAGAGATCGTCATCTGGGTCGCCAGCGTCGTCCCGCTGGAGTTCGACGACCAACGCGTGAAAGGCTTAGGCTTCCGACACCAGGGCTACGCGCTTACGAAGCGCGCTGCAGCCTCCCCCCGAGCGCGAGTTTTCACTGCTTCAGCTTTGCTCTCTGGTGTCACCAGAGAAAGAAGACCGCACTGTGTACGATCCCGCAGCGGTTCGAGCTCTAACGGATTTTATGCTGGGCACTGTAGCCGGCAACATCACAGCCAGCCAGGAGCTGATTGAAAATGTGCTCATGGATAAGTCGGTGAAGGACGTTCACTCATAGCAGCCCACAATCCAGGTATGTATGTATGGACTAATCGCATGTAAAGTTTCGTGTTTGGAATTCCGTATTGGAAGCAGCTCATCTTACATCGTCAAGCCCATAACCAAGCTCATAAGTGTAGCCCACCAAGCGATATTCACCAGTGACGCGGAAGAGCTACCGGTACTGTCGTCGACAGTAGTTGACGTCGCTGCCAGCGTGAAGTTCGCACACATCGAGTTGGCGATTCTGTCGTCGTTGTACACGTCGCAGTTGGTGTCGGGGCCGATGGCCACAACAAACTCACCGTTCTCAGTGACGCGCTTGAAACCATTGCCGATTTGCGGCTTATACACGCTCCAGTCGTCCGACGTCAACAAGAACGTCACAGTCGTGGAGGTTCCCACCCCCAGCGCGATCTTCTCAAACTTGCGCAGCATCTTGACTTCCGGTACTGAGATTGCTCGGTACGGCTGGATCAGGAACAGCATGACGGTCTCCTTACCGGCCAGCGTGCCGTTGTTTGTCACTGTCACCGATACGGAAACCGAGTCGTCGTTGCTGGTCACTTCGGTCGTGCTGAGTGTCAAGTCGGAATACGAGAAGTTTGTGTAGCTGAGCCCCGCTCCAAAGTCCCATTGCATCGTGCAATACCCATACGTGCACTGAGTGTCCACACGATGGCGATACGGGATCATGATGTGACCAGAGTCCTTCGGGTATGTGATCGGCAATCTGCCGCTCGGGTTGGCCTCGCCCATGATGATTTCTGCTAGGGCCTGGCCGCCGAGCTCGCAAGGCAATCCGCCGTAGATGACAGCAGCCACCGAGTCTGGCAGCGTCCCCAACAGCCTCGGGCGTCCCTCAAGCAGAACTAGAATGACTTTGGCGCCGGCGTCTGCAAGTGCTTGGACGTATTTGATCTGACCCAACGGAAGCGTCAAGTCGTCAATGTCTCCCCATTTTTCAGCGTAAGGAGCCTCCCCAATGACAGCAACGGTGTAGTCCGCCTGGCTTGCATACCCCACCGCCGTGGAGAGATCTTCATCCGAACACGTGCCATCACTGCTGAGACCGTTGAAGTAGGTGACTTTGTCCAAGCTGACCAAGTTCTCGAGGCTCTTCTTCACAGAGATACCATGCGGGAATACGTCGTTGCCTGACGTTCCTTGCCAATAGATGCTCCACCCACCGCACTGCATGCCCACATCGTCGGCAGAAAAACCGGTGAGGAAAATCGACGAGCCGTTCGACAGCGGCAAGACATTGTCGTTGTTTTTAAGCAGCACCATCGACTCCCTGGCCAGATCCAGCGCTGCTTCGATGTCGTCGTCGTTTCCCACTAGAGCTACGTCGTCTTTACCAGGGACTGGTGTGTCGTACAGCCCCATCTGAAGTTTCATCTTGATGATCCTCTTGGCCGACGCACGAAGACGATCTTCGTAGGCAGAGTTGTTGCCGAGCACATATGTGGCCTGGGTGATAAACTCGGCGCTAAACGGCGCCATGCTCATATCGAGCGAAGTGTTGGCGATCACCAACTCCACTGCATCGTGCTCCGTTCTAACAACCCGGTGCCAACTCTGAAGATTGTTCACTTCGCCCCAGTCAGTAACAACGACGCCGCCAAACGCGAGGTCATCGCGCAGAAGGGTGTTAAGCATCCTGGTACTGGCGACGACCGGGACACCATTGACGGCGATGTAGTTCTCCATGGTCGACATCGTGCCGCTCTCAATACCGGCCTTGAACGCCGGCACGTGGTAATTGAGCAAGTCGTAGTCGGAAATGGTGACCCCTTCGCGATCGACGCCCGTCGTGGTCTGTGAGTAGCCGATGAAATGCTTCATGCACGACCCGCTTTGGCTGTTGTTCTGCACGCCGCGGATATAGGCAGCTCCCAGCACCGACGCCAAGTACGGGTCCTCGCCGAACGTCTCAAAAGTCCGCGTCCACAACGGGTTATACGAGATGTCCAGGATAGGACCGAGGACCCACGAGATCCCTGCGGCGCCGGTGTCACGTGCTGTGACCTTCCCCATCTTGTGCACGAGCTCGGGGTTGAAACTCGCGCCGGCGTTGATCTGCTGCGGGAACATGACGGCCTGGTTGACGTACTGCGCGCCGTGCACCGAGTCGAGTCCGTAGACTATTGGGTGGCCCCCGTTCTCGTCCATGTGGAACGTTTGGATGTCCGATATCGCTTTGCGCCATTCCGTCGCGTTCCATCCTGCAAACGGTGCGTTGAGGTACGACCCCACGCCCATTTGGGCGTACTGGCGCACCAGGGTTTCGTTGACCGAGTGATCACTGTTGAGTACCATGGAGATGTCGAGCTGGCACATTTGGCCGATCACTTGTGCCGTCGAGAATCCGTCCACGATCGCTTGCGCTTGAGAGTCGATACTGTCAATGCCGCTGGCCGATGACCCACTGACGAGCACTGATGCAGCGGCCAGCAGCCAATTCAGCAGCATGATCAGCCTTTTCCAAGGAAATTTGAGGAATGGCGATGCCCGGTGCTCGACTGGCCCAGCCTGGTCGTTGAGGGCAACACGTCATTTCTTGCTGCAACTGCATCTTGATGCCACATTTCGTGTTCCTCTGGTCGTCATAATCGAGACCGGCAAAATATCGGCGGGCAGTAACGCGAGGATAGTGCTTGCGCTGCATGTGCTCGGGACGAGCATACCCTACGCAAGCGCGAGAGCACAGCAACTCGACCAAGTTGCCGAGCGATCCCATATCAGCACCAGTGGCTGATTCACTCAAGAGTCAACGGATAAATGCATTACCGAGTACAGCAGTGCTGGACCGAGCACGCGGTGGGCCGTCGCTACCTGAACGACAACTTGTCGACAATGCTGCAGCACAATCCGTTTTTCTGGCGGAGTGTAGTAGAAATTTGAGAGATGTGCACCTGGATCCCATCGACGCCAGATCACGTCAAGGCGACCTGGATCGGCGGTGGTCTGCTCGAGTGTCTGTGGGAGCAGCGGCAATCGTAAATGGCGATCGGGATGGATTGAGTAGATCATCAAGCGGGTTTATTCTACGCTTCTTCCTCAAAGCGAAAGGTGGCTGCATTTCGTCTACAAGAGTCCACCGCCGACGTTGACGGTGCCGGCGCCGCTGCTCGTATCCACGGTAAACTCGGCACACTGCGGGTTCGTGATGTTGTTGTACACGTCGCACCACGTCTCGGGCTTGATGGCCACGACGTAGTCGCTGTCCTCGAAGATCCGCTTGAGGCCCTTGCCGATCTGCGGGTCGTACACGCTCAGGTCGTCGGTTGTCAGCGTGAACGAGACGTCCATAGACTCGCCTGGCTGGAGCTCGATCTTCTTGAACTTTTTGAGCTGCTTGACTTCCGGCACCGAGATCTTACGGAATGGCTGGATCAGGAACAGCATGACTGTCTCCTTGCCGGCGCGGGACCCCGCGTTGGTGACGGTGACGGTGGCGGTGAGGGTCTGGTCTGCGCTGGTGATCGTCGTCGTGTCTAGTGTGACGGCCGAGTAGTTGAACTTGGTGTAGCTGAGTCCCGAGCCAAAGTCCCATTGCTGCCAGCAGTTGTCCCAGGCGCAGCGCGTGGTGACACGGTGGTTGTACGGGATGGCAATGTTGGCCGGGTCCTTCGGGTACGTGATCGGCAGTCTGCCGCTCGGGTTCACCTCACCGTAGAGAATCTCCGCCATGGCCTGGCCACCGAGTTCGCACGGAAGCAAACCGTCGATGATCGCCATCGAGTGGTCCGGGATCGAACCGAGTAGACGAGGGCGGCCCTCGAACAGGACGACGATCATCTTTGTGTCGGTAGCGCGCAGAGCCTCGATGTACTTTACCTGGCCCTCAGGAAGTTCGAGGTTGTCAAGGTCACCGGGTTTCTCGGTGTAATTCGGCTCGCCGATGACGGCAACGGTGTACTCGTGCTGGCTGGCGAGTTCCACCGCCGTCGCCAGGTCCGCATCCGAGATCGATCCGTTCGAGAGAAGTCCGTTGAAGTAGGTAAACGACTCGTTGCCGACCAAGTTCTCGAAACCCTGGCGGACGGATACACCGTTCGGGAACATGATGTTGCCGGCGTAGCCCTGCCAGGACTTGCTCCATCCACCACATTGGTAGCCCACGTTGTTAGCCGAGTGACCCGTCAAGAAGACGGACGCGTTCTTGGGGAGCGGCAGAACATCCTCAGCGTTCTTGAGCAGCACGATCGACTCGCGGGCCATGTTCAGCGCTGCAGTCTTGTCCTCCTCACTGCCGACCTGCGACACAAAGTCCGCGCCAGGCACGGGGGTGTCGTACAGTCCGAGCTTGAGTTTGAGTTTGACGATGCGCTTAGCCGACTCGCGAAGGCGGGCCTCGTTCTCAGGGTACGTCTTGAGCATGTTGGTGGCGTAGTCGATGAACTTGGTGTCATTGGGCACCATACTCATGTCGAGCGACGTCTCCTTGAGCGACAAAGCCACGGCTTCCTCGTAGCTGTTGACAATGCGGTGCCAATCCTTGAGGTTGTTGATCTCGTTCCAGTCCGAGAGCAGCACCCCGTCAAAACCTAAGTCCGATCGCAGTAAGTCTTTGAGGATTCGGGAGCTGGAGATCACCGGGTCGCCGTTGATGGAAATGTAGTTCTCCATCGTGGACAAGGCGCCGGCATCCATGGCAGCCTTGAACGGCGGCAGGAAGTAGTTGAGCAGGTCGTAGTCGGCCATGATGACGTTGTCGCGGTCGTGGCCGGTAGGGGTCTTGGAGTACCCGATGAAGTGCTTCATGCAGGCCGCCGTTTGGTTGTGGCTCTGGAGACCGCGCACGATGGCGTCCGCCATGACCGACACCGTGTACGGGTCCTCACCGAACGTCTCGTACGTGCGAGACCACAGCGGGTTCTGAGAGATCTCGAGAATGGGGCCGAACACCCAGGGGATGCCCGCGGCTTGGGTGTCCCTCGCAGTGATCCTGCCAACCTGGTAGACTAGGTCGGGGTTGAAACTGGCGCCGCTGTTAATCTGCTGGGGGAAGATGACGGCTCCACTGACGTAGTTGGCGCCGTGGACCGAGTCAATGCCGTAGATCATTGGGTGGCCGTTATTCTCCTCCATCGTGATCTCCTGGATGCGGGAGACTACGGCGCGGAACTCGGTGACGTTCCAGCCATACTCGCCCATGGGCTCGTCCCAAATCGTGTTGAGGTACGAGCCGACGTACTGCTGGGCGTACAGCCGCACCCAGTCCTCGTTGAGCGTGTTGTCCTTGGGGTTGATTACAAGACTGATGTCGATCTGGGTCATCTGTCCGATGACTTGGGCCATGGAGAAGCCGTCGACGATAGACTGGGCCTTGGCATCGAACACACTCTCCTCGGCGGCGGTTGCCGCGAATACCGGGGTTGACAGCGACAGAAGCGCTGCTGCCAGCCAGAGCTTCACCATAGTACTCGGTGAGAGGACGAACGACCCGAGGTTGTATGTACTGCGTCCAAGCAGTGGAGAAATGAAAAGTGAACTGCAGGGGGAAACAGCGGTGGAGTCATGCGGCATGACTCCACCGTTGTTTCCCGCAACTCATGCGCTTATCCACTGGCTAGGCATGGCGTTGCCCATGCGTATCAACGTAGCGGTCGAGCATCGATTACGACTCGTTTGCAAGTTGTTTAATCGCGCGCCACACGTCTTCCCGTCCCCGGACTTGTATCTTCAAGAGATGCAATACCGGATGGGCTCAAGAATGCACACGGACCGCAACACTAAGATGAATTGTATGCGCTAAGCATATCAAGTTTCCCGCTGACGAACGACATCGGATAGGCCTGTCTCGGTGGGCTCCTCGCCCACACGAATTCAAATCATAGCTCAATCAACTTTGATAGTACTACTTCAGCAGTGCGAGTAAGCATGAAGCCGTCGTCTGAGGTGCCTCTCAGCTGATTGATCTCTTTATCTCTTCATCGGTAATCATGCAGAACTTACAAACTTGCTCTTTAGGACAGTAGTCTCCTAGTTGGTGTGAACGGTGCCAGCTCCGGTGTCAGATGCTGGTGCTGTGGTTACAGGGGTGTCAACCTTACCATTACCAAAGTCGAAGTGGTCGTTGCCCGTGTTGAGCGTGAACACGGCGCAGAGCGGGTTCGTGATGTTGTGGTAGACGTCGCACCAAGTGTCCGGCTTGATAGCCACGACGAACTTGCCGTCTTCCGCGACCTGCTTGAAGCCGCTTCCGATCTGCGGGTCGTACACACTCCAGTCGTCGGCCGTGAGCGTGAAAGCCACATCCTTGGCCTCGCCCGGTTGGAGCTCGATCTTGAAGAACTTCTTCAGCATCTTCACTTCGGGGACTGAGATCAACCGGAACGGCTGCGTGAGGAACAGCATGACCGTCTCCTTACCGGCGCGAGATCCCGTATTGGTGACGGTCACAGTGGCAGTGACAGAGTCCTGAGCGCCAGTGACCGTCGACTTGCTAAGTGCCACCGGTGAGTAGCTGAACTGCGTGTAGCTGAGACCTGTGCCGAAATCCCATTGCATCCAGCAGTGGTCGTAGGCACACTGAGTGCTCACGCGGTGGTTGTACGGGATCGCGACGTTGGCCTCGTCCTTGGGGTACGTGATTGGGAGCCTTCCGCTCGGGTTCACATCGCCGTACAAGATTTCAGCCATCGCTTGTCCTCCGAGCTCGCACGGCAGGAGACCGTCGATTATCGCGGTCGCCTTGTCAGGGATCGAGCCAAGTAGACGCGGGCGGCCTCCGAACAACACAATAATGACCTTGGTGCCGGTGTTGGCGAGTGCCTCGACGTACTTGATCTGACCTTCAGGAAGAGCCAAGTCGTCGATATCACCGGGCTTTTCGGTGTACTGCTTCTCGCCGATGACTGCAATGGTGAATTCGTGCTGACTGGCAAGCTGCACGGCCGTGGCCAGGTCGGCATCGGAGTACGTGCCGTTGTCGTACAATCCGTTGAAGTAAGAGAAGGAGCTGTTACCCACCAGGTCTTCAAGACCCTTGCGCAACCGAACATCATCGTTGCCCGAGTAACCTTGCCATGCCACGGTCCATCCGCCGCACTGGTGGCCTACGTTGTCTGCCGAGTGCCCTGTGAGGAAGACCGACGCTTGTTTAGATAGAGGCAAGATTCCGTTGTCGTTCTTCAGCAGAACAATCGACTCGCGTGCCGTGTTGAGAGCGGCAGTTCTGTCGTCGTCGTTGCCCACCAGGAACTCGTTTTCCGCACCGGGGACAGGGGTCTCGTAGAGTCCAAGCTGGAGTTTGAGCTTGACACTTCGCTTGGCCGACTCGCGTAAGCGGGTCTCGTACTGTGGGTAGCTGTCCACCATGTTCTGTGTGTAGTTGATGAACATGGTGTCGTTCGGAACCATACTCATGTCGAGCGAGGTGCGCGAGAGCGAGCCGAACGGCGTCTTCGTACGTGTCGACAACGCGATGCCAGTCCTTGAGGTTGTTGATCTCCGCCCAGTCCGACACCAGCAGCCCGTCAAAACCGAGGTCCTTGCGCAGTAGGTCGTTGAGGATCTTGGAGTTCGCCACGACGGGCACACCGTTGAGCGAGATGTAGTTCTCCATGACAGTCATCGCCCCAGCTTTAATCGCAGCCTTGAACGGCGGGAGGAAGTAGTTCAGCAGGTCGAAGTCGTCAATCACCACGCCATCCCGGTCGTGGCCGGTGGGGTCTTTGAGTACCCGATGAAATGCTTCATGCAGGCAGCCGTCTGATTGTTGCTCTGGAGACCTCGGATCAGAGCTTCGCCGAGGACGGTGACCATGTACGTGTCCTCACCGAACGTCTCGTGTGCGAGCCCACAAGGGGTTCCGTGAGATCTCCAAAATCGGGCCGAAGACCCAGGGGATGCCAGCAGCAAGTGTGTCACGGGCGGTGATTTGGCCCATTTTGTAGACCAGATCGGGGTTGAAGCTGGCGCCGGAATTGATTTGGTGGGGAAAGATAATTGCGCCTCCGACGTAGTTGGCGCCGTGAACCGAGTCAAGGCCGTACAGGATCGGGTGGCCGTTGTTCTCCTCCATCGTGATCTTCTGGATGCGGCCGACAATGTCACGGAACTCGGTTGCATTCCAGCCGAACTTGTTGCCTAGCGGTTCGTCCCAAATCGTGTTAAGGTACGACCCAACGTGCTGCTTGGCGAACGTACGGACGGCATCCTCATTCAGCGTGTTGTCCTCGGGGTAGATGACGAGGCTGATGTCTATCTGCGTCATCTCGCCGATCAGTTGCTCGATCGAGAACTTGTCGACGATTTCCTGGGCCTTGGCGTCATAGTTGTCGGCAGTCACCACTGCACCGGGAAGTCCCGACAAAGTCGCAACGGCGGCAATACCGGCGATTGTCTTCGTCCACATTGGCGTGGTGGTTCAACGGAATCAGAGGTTAAAACTTCGGGGATGGATGCGGCTGATCCTGTGAGGGGCAGTGAGGAGAATTGAAAGTGAGCCAGCGAAAGATGCACCTGCCAACCACCCGGAAATCATACGGCGGCCTTGTCGCGGCAGGAACCATCGAGCAGTTTACCGGCAGCACCGGATGGTTTTGACAAAGCTGAGCCCGCTGGTGGTTTGGCTCGCCTTTAGGCCACGAAAGAACCCTCCCGCAGCCGCGAGCGAGTTCAAATCCTTTGACATCAGGATTCCGATCTGCAGGCATGCTCTATCGGGGCATTATGCACATAAAAAGCCAAAAACCCTTTTGAAACTCTCCAGGAGTGCCCATTTTGCCGCTCGGATTCTAGGCTGTTGAAGGAGTTCTCCAGCCAACATTTGCTGTTACCTACATACCGACACGTTGGGAGTTGATACACGATGCATGCCACTTTCTGTTGAAGAACTACGTTCGTCTTGGGATTCTCCAAGACGAAAAGGCTAACACGAAATCGAGTGACGCATGGTGGTTGTGCCTATTTGTGGTCTGCAAGTTGACCGAGAAGATCCGCGCCTGCTTTCGCAAGCTGCAGTATAAAACGGTTACTATGCGCGAACAATACGCTGCTCTGAATGAACTCCACTTATCACTGGCGTTGAAATTTGAAAGCGAAATGACGAAGGTGAGCCAACTGTCGATTCACCAAAGGTCTCTGAGCATTAACCGTGATGCTGCCTTCACTCAAGAGACCTTTTCGACAAGATTGCCACGGGACACCACAATGTTCATACATGCCGTCAAGGAGCTGAAGTGGGTTTCGCTGGCATGGCTCTGGACCAACCAAACATCCACGAGCATCAAGATGGCGAAGAGGCTTTGGAAGTTTCAGCGCATCTGGCGGACATGGTAGACGAAGATACCCCGAGTTTCCACGAGGATGAAGACATACCACAACTCAATGAAGTAAATGAACCGACTGAATCCCAGCAATCAACGAGTCAGCAAGACTTGGTGGAAGCTGTTACTACAGCTCAGACCGTGATGATCGACGGAATTACCGATATCAAGCTCGATATTGCAGCAGAAGCCCGCGATGCGCCTCCAACGAGGTCGATTGACATCGTGAAGTGTACGGATGGAGCGTTCCGTCGTCTGCTGATCGCTCATTCAGCAAAATTGCAAGAATACCTAGGTGAATCGGCAACCGAGGAGATCTGGAGCCAGCGCAAGAACCTGATCCACGAATACAAGCTAAAGCGTGATGTTTGCATAAAGGTGAAGGATCAAGGTGATCTGTCGCTTGAAGACGCGTGGGCTAAAGTCGAACCTTGTGGTGAATTTGGAGCGCTCATCGAATTTGCTGTTGGTCTCGCAAGTATTGCTCCAGGAACCCATACTGTGGAAGGGGATTTCAGTACGCTAAACGGTGTAGCTGGTCCACAGAAGAACTGCAAGCGCGTCAATACTTCGAAGTCATGGAGCTGGCAGACAGATTGGAGTCAAGCAAGAAGGTTATAGCACAACAGTGAGTTTCTGATCCAACAGAGCGTACGTAGGCTAACCTCACGTACATTTCCATGCGTAAGCTAGTGCCCTTTAGGGTTTTCTGGCAATTCAATACATTTCCTGTGCAATGCCCCTTTGAAGTTTCCCAACTCTGCCCATTTTACATCAAATCCCATCGACTTTCAAAATGCCCCGTTTGAGCATGCCTGCCGATCTGCGACTTGTGCCTGCAGGCCTTGGACTGACGAACAGTCCAATGTCTGCTCGTGACTATAATACCCAAAGAGTCTGAACAAGTTGTTGGCATGTTGGCTCTCTTTGAAGAGATTTTCTTATTTTCTTCACCCAAACTTTTAGCATCGCATGTTTGCCGTACTAATGGTCAAGGCGATACTGTTTGAACGTCGGAGAGGCAATTACTGCAAGGAATTTACGACGACGATAGTACTTCTCCAACGTCTAGTTGGTTGGAACGAGCAGCTTTCGTCCTTGAAGGCTTTCCCCACCGCACAGTATCCGATCCAGCTGCCGCAATTTCGCAGTCGCCATTGTCGTGAACTTCAAAACACAACAATGGTTTGGGAACCCTGTAAACAGCAGTTCAAGACGACGCAGACAATATGTCCATTCAATACCTGAAGACACCTGCACATACTCTGTATCGTGCTGTCTACAAAATCCTGTGGTGGAGCGCCGTCTACCAGCGGCGGCGCGAGGTCGTCTCGTTAATGCCAAAGTTGACCGTCCCCGTGTCGAGGGTGAACGAGGCGCACAGGTCGTTGGTGATCGAGTTGTACACGTCGCAGTCCGTGTCGGGCTTGATCGCCACGACGAACGTGCCGTCCTCGGTGACTTGGTTGAAGCCATTGCCGATCTGTGGATCGTACACGCTCCAGTCGTCCGCCGTTAAGGTGAATGTGACCTCCTTTGAGATTCCAGGCTCCAACTCGATCTTCTCGAATTTGCGCAGCATTTTGACTTCCGGGACAGAGATCAAGCGGTACGGCTGAATCACGAACAGCATCACCGTCTCTTTGCCCTTGACGGAGCCCGAGTTGGTCACGAACACCGACGCAGTCAAGGAGTCGTCTGGCCCCGACACGGTCGTCTTGCTCAACGTGACCGCCGAGTACGTGAACTCAGTGTAACTGAGCCCCGTGCCAAAATCCCACTGCATTTCGCAGTCGACGTAGGATCCGGAGTCGTCGACGCACTTGGTGGTCACGCGGTGGTTGTACGGAATCATTACGTTGGCCGAGTCCTTCGGGTACGTAAGCGGGAGCTTGCCGCTCGGGTTCACCTCGCCGTAGAGGATCTCCGCCATCGCTTGCCCACCAAGTTCGCATGCCAACAAGCCATGGACCACAGCGGTCGCGGTGTCGGGCAGTGTGTCGAGTAGTCGTGGACGACCTTCAAACAAAACCAGGATGACCTTTGTCCTCGTAGCAGCGAGCGCTTCAACGTAAGCTACTTGCCCGGACGGTAGTGCCAAGTCGTCAATGTCGCCGGCCTTCTCTGCGTACGAGTGCTCGCCGATCACAGCGATCGTGTACTCGTGTTGGCCCGCAAGCGCCACGGCTGTGGCTAGATCCTCAGAGGTGTAGCTGCCGTCCGCGTTCAAACCGTTAAAGTATGTGAACGAGTCGTTGCCGACCACGTTTTCCAGTCCTTGACGAACAGAAACCCCGTTCGGGAACATGTCGTTGCCCGAATACCCCTGCCAAGCCACGCTCCAGCCGCCACACTGATAACCAATGTTATCTGCCGAGTGGCCCGTTAGGAAGACTGAGGACCCGTTGGCGAGAGGGAGGATGTTGTCGTTATTCTTCAAGAGAACAATCGACTCGCGAGCCAAGTCCAAGGCCACTGCCTTGTCGTCGTCGTTGCCCACGAGGAACTCGTTGTCCGCACCGGGCACAGGAGTCTCGTACAGCCCAAGCTTGAGCTTGAGCTTAATGATACGCTTGGCGGATTCACGCAAGCGGTCTTCGTACTCTGGGAAAGCGTTGAGCATCTCCGTAGCGTACGTGATGAACTCCGTGTCGTAAGGGACCATGCTCATATCGAGAGCTGTTCGTGTGAGCGACAAGCGCACAGCTTCTTCGTAGGTATCGACGACGCGGTGCCAGTCCTTGAGGTTGTTAATCTCGGCCCAATCCGTGACGACAACGCCGTCGTAGCCGAGGTCGCTTCGGATGAGGTCCTCGAGGATCTTCGTGTTGGCCACCACAGGGATGCCATTGATGGAGATGTAGTTTTCCATTGTCGTCATCGCCCCCGCCTCGATTCCGGCCTGGTACGGCTTGACAAAGTAGTTAAGCAAGTCGAAATCGGCCATGGTTACGCCGTCTCGGTCGTGGCCAGTCGGGGTTTTGGAGTAGCCGACGAAATGTTTCATGCAGGCAGCCGTCTGGTTGTTGCTCTGCAGTCCCTTGATAATCGCCTCACCTAGCACCGAGCACAAGTACGGGTCTTCTCCGAACGTCTCGTACGTGCGCGCCCACAGCGGGTTTTGAGAGAGGTCGAGAATGGGGCCGAAAATCCACGGGATACCGGCGGCTTCCGTGTCCCTACCGGTGATCCTTCCCATTTCGTAGACGAGGTCGGGATTGAAGCTCGCGCCAGCATTAATTTCTTGCCCGAAGATCACTGCTCCGGAGATGTAGATGGCGCCGTGCACCGAGTCGATCCCGTATACCATTGGGTGTCCTCCGTTCTCCTCCATGGTGATCTCTTGGATGCGCGTCACGATGGCACGCCACTCCGTGGCATTCCAACCCCACTTGCCATCGACCTCGCTGCCCCACGGCGTGTTGAGGTAAGACCCGACGTTCATCTTGGCGTAGGTGCGCACTGTGTCCTCGTTCAGGGTGTAGTCGCTGTTGAGAACTTGCGTGATGGTGATCTGCGTCATTTGGCCGAGCACCTGCGCCACATCGAAGCCGTCGACGATGGCTTGGGCCTGAGACTCGTAGACGTCGTCACCAGGCTGGCCGCCTGCAACTTGAAGAGCTACTAGCGCTGCGAAGCCTCCGATTGCCGACACCCACGAGGTCAACATGACGAATCAACTGTTGCAACAAGACTGGTAGTTGTGGGCTGCCCCGTGGAGATTGGGAAGTGGGCGCTCCAGTTTGCCGGTGCTGCCGCCAGACCTAAGTCAAATGCGAGGTCCCTCGTGCCATCAAGCCTGTCTGTCTGTGGCGGTCAAGCACGCTGCGGGATACCTTGCAACGTTTGAAATGAGCTAGTCGCGCCAGCATTGCGGTCGCTTCAACTTGAAGTGGCACCAGGTACCGCGGACTTGTCAACACGAACACCATCGCCGGGAACTAACGACGCGGAAGACCTGCATCATTTTGCTGTCTTGGAGATCACTCATGGTGATCGCCGCGAGGGGCTAACACTGCCGAGCTCCTCTGGTGACCACCGACATAAAATGAAAGCTGACTGCTAGCTGCTAGCTGGAGATCACCTACCAGCTGTCCCTTGAAACCAAGCGACCACCAACTTCAAAGTCTATGATTACTGTAGCGAGGTGGGACCTTCGTCCAAGCTCGGGTCTTTGCTCCATGCGCTCCGATAAAAACGCCGCGAGATCGAATGGTTATCGTCGCAGCGACACCAGGCAATCTCTACACCAACCAACCGAGTCACCTTGTGCTAATAACCAGCATGTTCGTTGCCTCACTCTCGTGACGGCGACCGCGGCAAGTAAATCTTGAAGTTCAACGGCAGAACGGTGGTTGAAGCGGGTCGAGTCGACCACGGCAGGAAAAGCTCGTCCAACACCGTTGAACAGCGTGGGGATCAGGCGTACCTGGTCGGATGCCGTCTGCATCATGCTGCTAAGCCGGTCGGAACAGGGCGAGGGGCGCCACACTCCCCGTCATGCGACGCTGCATTGCTGCCTTGGCCCCAAGGCCGTTTCTCGCCAATATTCTCTGCCAAGAAACGACTCCGTCAATGCCGATGGATTGTTCGACAACAACTTCTTCCTCGAGCGCAGATCTACGTGCACAACAATGCGGGAGATGTCGTGGGGACTGATGGAGCACAATGTGCAGCTCGCGTTCCTCTTTACTGTGGTCTACTGGTCGGCAAGCAGGTGCGTCGATCGTCGATGATAATGGACGTTTGGAGGGAAAACTTGCGTGACTGACAAGCCTCGTGGACGACAGCATCATCTCCCAGCAAATTCTCTCCGGCTACGTCTTCATCTTGACGGCTTCGAACGCGCCAGTCGGCTTCGTCAAGGGGATCCAGGGCCTTGCTCAACTCTTGTGTGCTTTTCCCGCCGGGTATGCGGCAGACCACACGCGTCGAGATCGCATCCTCGTTCTTGCGGGTGTCGTCGGGTTCACAGCTTCCGTGATGACAGGGTTGGCGTTCGAGTTGGGGGACATGCTACTCATATACGTCGCCTTCGGGATATGGGGAGCGTTTACCGCCTTTCAGAGCTCTGCGATGGAAGCTCTCTTTGCCGACTCGGTGCCGATGGGCCATCGATCGGCTCCTTTCACACTCAAGTACGTCATGCGGAACTCTGCGCTAGTGCTGGGGCCCACGACGGCCATATTGTTGCTCTGGAAGTACGGCGACACCTGGACGCTAGCGGCACTTCGCCCCGTTCTGCTTTTCGGCGGGCTTCTTGCAGCGATCTCCATGGTGACTTTGTTTCAATTTGATGATGACCTGGCGTTCGAGAACCGACAGTACGTGATGGCGGTGGAGCGCGAGTTGAGCTCGATCGAGCGCAACTTCACTGCGGAATTTAGCGACGCCGAGAGCATCGCTACTAACCGCGGCAGATCGTACTCGGGCGGCCTTGACCTCGACAAGTGAGTTCTCTCAGCTGCTCCGTTCTGGACGAGCTCCTTCAGCAGGCACCAGCTATTTCTTCGGCGCTGCTCGGCACAGCTACAGCGGCAGCACCCTGAGCTCGGAAGGAGACAACACACCAGTTCGTCCCGTGTCTGCGTGTTGCGAGATGCTCGACGCAGCTCACGTGCCGTTCTTGCTGTTTGTGTCGGACTTTATCGTGAGCAACGGCACAGGCCTCGTCACGGCGTTCTTCCCGCTCTTCTTCTTACAAGAGTTCGATCTCTCACCTGTGCGAGTGCAGACTCAGTTCGCCCTCCAGCCGCTGTGCACGGCGCTGCTGTCGTTTTTAGCGCAGATGGCATCCAACTCCACGGGACGAATGCCGATCATTGTCGTCACCCGCGCGCTTGGCACGCTTAGTTTGCTGCTGATGGCCGTCTCCCACGACGTGGAGGACCAAAGTGTGCTGTTCGTAGCGCACGGGGCGCTGATGCAGTGCACGGAGCCACTGCGCCGGTCGATTCTCATGGACTTTGTTCCAAAGTCCCACCGCGCCCGATGGAACGCCGTAGAAGAGCTGACTGCGGCCTCCTGGGCGGGCAGTGCCGTGCTCGGCGGCATCATCGTGGACGCGTTCGGCTACCGACTGTGCTTCATGGCCGCTGTGGCCGTTTATCTAGTCGGTCTCTCCATCGAGTCCGTCCTCATTCCGCTCACGCGCCACGCTGCCGAGAGGCTGGAAGACCTGAAGACGCCTTCCAGTAGCCTAATATCCTTGCCATAAAGAGTGATGGTCAACTAGTTGCCTTTTGTAGCCATTTCCAGAATCTTCGATGGAGGAGGTACAGAAACGGCTGCCGACTCAGTTCGCAAAAGCGACCCAAGCGATGGCGACGTCCGTGCCTCCTACCGACGCCAAGAGTCTTAACGTGGGCTGGGACCCGTCCCCTCTGTCCACCGGCGACGACTTCGACGCCAACTCGCTCATCGAGCGCTCGCAGGAGGTCAAGGTGGACGTCAACGACTACTCTCGCTTTAAGGACATCGGCAAGGACCTGGAGGACGAGAGCAAGAAGCCCCGCTCGGAGCCCAAGGTGGCGCCCACCGCAGCTACATGCCGCAACTGCAGCAAGCCTGGCGCCAAGCTCAAGTGCTCGGTGTGCAAGAAGGCCGTCTACTGCGCGCGCAAGTGCCAGGCCAGCGACTGGCAGTTCCACAAGCGCATCTGCAAGAAGCCTGAACCCCCAAGAAGGCAGAGCCCCCGCATCGGACGCCGACCAAGTCCCCTACAAGCTCTAGCAGCTCGACGACCAGTGCACCAGCTTCTAAACCTAAAAAGAGCAATGCGTCGTCGGTGGTGGTGGCGGATGAACCGGATCTGCCTGAAGACATGCGCGGCTACAAGAACGGGATGCCATACTTCCACCGGGAGCTGTCCAAAGAAGAGAAGAGTCTGATTGGAGACATTGCGCCGCAGAAGATCGAGCCCAAGCCGGTGAGTATTGCTTCCTTGTAGGATGCTTCCTTGTAGGAGGTTGGAGTGCTGTGCTGATCCTTTTACTTTGTGAGTAGATTGCAGCTCCTGTGTCAAATGAAGGCTCAGCATGGAACTCGGCTGGTACATTTGAGGAGCGAGTGGTGACCAAGTGGGCGGAGGAGCAATGGAGTGCGGTATTTACGGGTGCAACCTACTCGGAGGGAAATCTCCAGGCGACTTTGAAGGCGCCGGAGAAGATCTCTGGTGATGCTAGCATCTGCGTCGTACGTGGTAAGAAGCGATACCTCTTCGACTTTAACTTAAGCTGCCGTTCGAGATCTCGATCAGCGGCGGCAGCACCTGCAAGGGATCATACGCCATGAACGACATTTCAAACGACGGGGACTACGAGGTGAGCGAGATATGGTCTCTTATGATGGGGAAGGATACGCCAACTCAATGTTTTACCGTGTTGTGGACAGATCTCGTGCAGTCTGACCAAGAAGCCGAGCACTTCCAGCGAGCAGAGTGCCGTACAGGCCTTTGTTGCCACCCAGAACAGTGGCCTGCAAAAGGAACTTGTGCGCCTCATCGGTGTGTTTGCGCAGGAATTCCAACAACAATAGAAGCGAGGCGAGGAAAGGGGACTCGTTGAACATATCGATACCTCAAATGACTGCACTGCACAACGCTCTGCACGAAATAAAAGCACGCGTCACTGTCGCCCTACCACTTGACTTGGACATACAGGTTAGTGCTCCGAGAACAAAGCCTGCGGAGTCAAGTCCGGGCAGATCGCTGTCTCAGATGTAAGGCTCTTTCGGGCAGCGACCATGCCGAGGTGGCAGCTCTGGAAAATGTCACGACCTTCGAGCAAACCAAACACGGTGCCGCCAACCATGCTGTCACCTTTTTTGTTGTTATTCACAATCAACATTAGTTTCTCGTATTCAACACAACATCAAACATTGCACTTACCAGCGCCATTAGAGTTTTTGACCGGCATTTCCACGCCAGGAACATGCACCATCGTAACCGCGTGTCCGCCGTGAATATGGTGCATGCCCCAAATCTCAGCAGGGAAATCGCAGTCTTCCACAACCTCACGTAACTCGGGGATAGACACGTTGATAGAACCGACCAACACGCCGTGCTTGCCTAGCGTGACGGCGACGTGTTTGGGTTTCTTCGTCTCGCCGTCGGCCATGGCCATCAATACTGGCCACCACACACAAAGTCAGTGATTTTTGTATTATAAAAAAATGAAGCATACCTGTGATGAGGTCGTTCTTTAGGCGAGTCATTTCTTCTTGCGGAATGATATTCGACTCCTGTGTCAATGGGAAACGCTCTTGAGCTCCAGTATGCGCTGGGCTCACACCGGCATCCTCCATTTTCTTCAAAAGAGCTTGGCTTATCGCGTGCAGCTCATCGGCATTCGGGGACATGTAGGTCACGGCAGGCAATCCGTCGCCTTCTACAACACGAAGCGCTTTCTGCACTGAAGTAGGCTCAAACCAAACGTCCACACCAAGACTTGCGCTTCGCTTGAACAGTTCTCCGATGGTCTTTGCGGTCAAATTTCCATCGGCAATCACGAGCTTGGCGGTGCGGATAGCGGCGTCAGAAATGTTTTTACTTTCCTAATGCACATGATAATCGTCGTTAGAAAAGCAGTATACAACATCGAATAGAGTGGATATACGTACAATCGACTCGAAGGCTCTCATGTCTGCAACAGATGAGTCCAAGTCCCCAGTGGAGTTCAGAATTGCTGAGTATACCGCTGTTGTAAGCTCATCGGAAACGTTGACACCACTAGTATCCATCCCAAGCTGCTTTAGATTTTGCAGCAGAATAGATCCCGGGAGTCGTTGCCGACAGACGACACAAGCAAGGGGTCCATTTTGAGGCGGTGGAGGCACTCTGCGATGTTTCTCCCGACACCTGGCGAAGTCACGAAGTTGGGTCAGCCCAAAGAGAGATAGTGAAAGCGTAATAAATCAGTTCCGTACCGCCGCTAGATTGCTTTACTGAACCGATATTGGAGGTGGCACGAATAAGCGGCGCAGTCGATATGCTAATGATGTCTAGCACGATGCCACCGACGACAAGAACGCGCTTGTCAAAGTTGGACCTCGAGTGTGGTGCCTTTGAAGAATATAAGATGTCAGCAGGGTTTCTCTAGATGAATACGCAACGGTACGACCTTCTCTTCCGGAACAGAGTACACAACGCCAGACGTCGATTTCGTGTTCGAGTCCACAACATTGCCATTCTCCAGGTCAAAGAGCGCGCATGCAATCTGGAAAACAGACAGAAAATAAGCAAGTGAGCTTGAAGACGATCTCACGCGTCTGTAGACTGCCGCACTCACCTGACTACCGACGGTAGCGTTGTTATTAACCAGGTCAATGTTGGACTCGAGCGACACACCCTGTGTGATTTCGTTCACTCGCTTCAGTAGATAAGGGGTGACGGCCTGTCCATTGATATTCTTCTCGACGACTTCCTGGAGTCCCAACTGCGGGATTAAAATTGCACAGTAAGTGGTTCTGTAAAATCTACAAGAAAAATACAACGCATATACCTCGATGGCCTCATTGATGATCTCCGTTGGCACTGGCTTCGGGTTGGGAACGGCAATGATATGACCGTTGGGGAGCTCAAGCTCACTACTCTCGTGGATTAGCCGTGCAATGTCCTGTGGAGTATCGCGGCGAAGGTGGGCTTTCTCCCCGCTGTCCTGCGTGAAGAAAGCCGGGAATTGGTCGGTTTGATACCCGATCACCGGGACACTCTACAGCAATCATACGTTAGTTCCTACGTAGTCCGCAGCATACGCATAATAGCGTACATGAGTTTCCAGGAACTCCAGTGTCCGCGGGATGTCGAGAATCGACTTGATACCAGCACAAACCACCGCCACTGGCGTGCGTGACAGCTCCATCAAGTCCGCCGATATATCTGCCCACCACAAAACACCATCAACAACCTCCACTTTACTCCAAAATACTGCTCCATAATCCCCCACCCATCGTCTCCTCGCAGAAGCGATGCACTCCGCCGATACCTCCCGTCACAAACACCTTGATGCCTGCAGCATGGGCGATCCTCCTGCACCAAATCTTATTAGTTACCACCGATTTAACCCCCTTCCAACACCCCCACTCACATGGTGCTGGATACGGTAGTGGCCCCCACCACGCGCTTATCCGTCACCGCCGCCGCGATGTCTCTGGTCGAGCACTTCTTGGCGACCGATCCAAGCTCCGCCAGCTGCGTCAGATCCTGCTCCGATAGTCCGACCTTAAGAGACCCGTCGGCGATACACACAGTGGCCGGACATGCTCCCTGGGAGCGCACAATTTGCTCCACATGCTTGGCCATCTCTAAGTTCTGCGGAAACGGCATGCCGTGCGAGATGATGGTGGACTCGAGTGCCACGATAGGCCGCTTCACGCGGCCGTACAGCGCCTCGGCCACCTCCTCACTCAGTGCCAAGCGCTGGCTCAACGCTGTGCCGCTGCGACGCCACATGAAGCTCGGAAGAACTGCTGCGAGATTATGATGCGCAATTGACGCGCGTGATGCGCTTCAATTTGACTCTAATATAATGATACAAAAATGGTTACATATGATGTAACCATTTTTACCACTTGCGTGATCCTTTTTACAATATGTGTTTTGCGAACCGGTACAATTTATAGTATCCCTTCCTGGGGAAACAAAATTGCGACTTTTACCTCTGTTGAATGACCCCCGCCAGAGACAGTCAGAATAGAAGAAGGAATATATGTGAATGGTCAGGTGGATCTCTTGGCCCGAAAGCGTTAACAGCCATAAAAGGGAGGATCTGTTTTAGCACAACCGGAGGGGAGCCATATATGGCGGGATGTCCACTCTGAATAGTCAACTCGCCTCTCCCTGTTTAACAAGCACTTTCCCTGCCAGATTCTATTCCGTAAAAATACATCGGGTAAGACGCCAGCCGTAAAAAGTCTGGCAAAAGTACTGGGTCATGTACTGACACAAGATTTCCTGTCAAGTGGAAGTGCTAGGCAGCCGGCGCTCGAGTGCCATTGACCTGAGGGCTCACTTGGCCCGAGCTCTCATTATCGCTTTTGCAGCGTCGAGCACAAGCCAGCCCAAGCAGCTCATGTCACCCCAGCTCTACGCGCAAAATGATCGTGCGCTCTCCACCTGTCCTACTACTGCCTCCATCATGGACATCATCGACAGCCTACGCAGCGTCATTCTGCAGTAGCGCGAGGAGGAAGTGACCATTTTCTTCACCCGCGTGGAGGATCTGCGAGACTTCGTCTTTGCTAGCGAGCCACCCGCCGGCGTCAACATCACCGTGAAGATGTGCTGCTTTGTCGCTGAGTGGTTGAGCACCGATAACGGTAGCCGTGTCACGCTCGTGAGCTCCACTGCCCACAGTGTTCGTTAGGATCCGCGAAGACCTCATGGAGCTGAATGCGAATAACCACAAGCCGTGCAACCCGCCACGGGATGCTGCCATACTGGTTTAGCAGTATTGTTTATGAACCAAAAAACACCGCATCTTATTTTTCGCTTTTTTCCCTCTAAGGACAAGAACGGAAACATTTCTTCCCTATATTTATGAAGCAGCGGCTTCGTGGGAGGCGAACTATGTATTGCGTCACTTCTCGTCAGAACGATATCAGCGAATATGACCGATGGAGAGATAGCAGTGACAAGGATCTAAGTCAGTGTTGAAGGGTGACAGGACACTGTTGTGTAGAGGTTGGGGGATATCAAACGGAACTGGACCTCAGTTGAACAAATAGCCGTACGATTCTGACGTAAATAACTGCTTTCTGCAATCTCGCGAATCAGAAGGATATGATATGGGTTACTCTTAGCAGACCTAGCTTTCACTCCAAAACCTAAGTTCGGGCGACGCTATCGATTGCTTTCCTACAGCCTTCACGTGCAACGACCAAATTGAGCAAGCCCAAGGAGTATATTGAGTTCTTACGTTGCAGACGACTATAGACACAGGTAGCGGCAATCTCCAAACCGGCGGTATCAGATACAGCACCAGAAAGGGGTGAGTGGTAAAGTAGCCTGCGCCCGTACGGTGTGACGGAGGCGCCAGTGGGAACCGGCCCCTACGGTACCATAGCCCGTATACCCAGCAGCGTACGACACCCCATCTAGTGTCATCCCTTGTTCGAGTCAATTAAAATCGATCGGTGTGGGAGATAGTTGACGAAGATAAATATTGCGGCTTTCATACGTTTTGGCAAAATCGGACAATCTGAGATGAGAAATAAAGAACCCGAAATACTGGCAGGCTCAGACACAGCGACACAACTGACCTGAAATAAATTGAGGGTGAGGCAAATCACCGTAAATACGGTCTGTTTTGATCGATTTAATTTGTTGTGCCGACATTCGCCGGCCAAAATGGCTGGCGTGACGCCTTTCAACCCCACTAGCCATCTAAAGAATACACGCCTAACGAACATTTCTTGCGAGTCATTACGGGTCTTCTTTTGGTAGATATCTGCATCTCTGGAAACTCTATCTGACACCTGAGTGAACTTGGACAAGCAGTTTTCCCGGAACACTGTATATCCCTCACTAATATAGAAGTGGACATCATTGCGCCAATCACCACGGCATGTCCGAAAGGTGGTCCGACACGAACCACCAGGACAGCAGCTTCGAACACTGGAAGGAGCCGGGATTAATCAGCCGTCACAAGCAAAGCTTCGCTGCCCAATGTGTATTCGATGTTGTTCCAGGGTCGGCGGGAAACTGCTTAGTACTCGCATCCGGGCTTGTGTTTGAGCTGCTCATTGCCAAAGAATTCCAGGCGAATGTCGAAATGCCTTGGAACCTGGCCGCCAAACGAACAGTAACTGGAAAGCAAACACCTTCCGACTACTTTCTCACCTGGCCAAAACAAGTAAATTGCACCAGGTAAGATTCAATATGTTCAAATACGCTTGAAGACTAGTGATTGCCGATTAATGCTTACCGTTCGCACCAAGCCCATACATTTGCCACATTATCGCAATATCACACTTCCTTATGCTTGCGACGCGCGCACGGTAAGCTAAGAGTAACAGCATCCTCCAGCAGTTGGCTTAATTAAGGGACGGTACACTTATCATCACCTGTAGAAGCCCAGCACCAGCATTGTCTTCGCCCTGTATATCACAACGTACACGCAACACGTAAACCCACGAGCCCAGCGTCATCATGACTCCGCTGCTCGGTAGTCCATTTGTCGAGCTGGTTCATCAAGTCAGCTCGACAGCGCTCGTGTCGCTTCGATTTGATAAGTTACTGTTGACAGCGAGGCCAAAGTGATGAGGTTGGTCCAAAATAGCCCGCCAACGGCTCCGAATTAAAAAACGGGGCTAGTCGGAAATAATCGAATAAAACGGGCAGCAATGAAACATCAACAAGAGCCAACTAGGTGATTCTTCTACAACCGCCACTGAATACGCCTTCAGAGCTATTTCACGTCGATGAGTAGAGGATTACCAGACGAGATTTTAATAAAGTAAAAATTTTATTTTAAAAGTTATAAAATAAATTAGATATTTATTTAAAATATAAAAAAATAAAGCAGCCGAACATTGCTATAACACCACCAATTTTATTTGGAATAGATTATCAAATCATGCATATTTTAAAGCATTATTATTTTTATGTACCAGCTTTTGGTATTATTAGTCAAGATAGTTTAATTGGTAAAATCATAGTCTCCAAATACTACTTTAAAATCTATAGAAAAATGTGAGAGACCATCACTGATAAATTGATGTGAGTAGCGGGATTATGGCCAGGGAGCTAAGGGATCTAACAAATTCTTTATTGATCTTATCGGGGACAATTACGGCGAATATTTCGCTTGACTCTCGCTATCAGGTATGGCGAAGTCGCTATGCTGGTACAACGCAAAGAACATGTTTGTGTGAACAAAAATACTGCGCTTGCTACTCCATATTCTTGAAGTTAGACGACCCTAAAAATTAAGTTTGACTTAGGTAAGTACTCCGACACAAAAGTAGCAGCTGATGTAACTAGTTACACTATTTTAATCTGCAACCACCCACTATGCGCTAGTATCTGCGCTAAAACGCTAACTTCTTCGCCTGCATCGAAGCCAATGGCATTGGACATCGTTCAACATGATAAATTGTTTATAAAGAAAACCAGCGAAACATTGTTGTCGTCTGAAAGATGGCTAAACCTTGGAGCAAATAATGAGTTGCGAGTAGGTTTTCATAGGTTATGCAAGGGGGGAACTTTCTGACAAAGCTTCCTCGACATCTCGTCAAAGCAGACCAAGTACTATAGTCGATGCCCTCCTGCCCTGACGAACACAGTGATGGAATTAATCAAAACCGTCACGTAACAGTGCAGCATTCGCGGAGGGCTGCTTGGTCTTGGCAGCAGAGCGCTTTTGCTGTTGGAATTGCTCATGAGGCGTGGCGGCTTGGTGGTGGTCGGGCTTTGGAGGCACAGGTGAGTATCAAGGGGAGGCGAAAAGTAGCACAAGTCCTCACCACCTCCGCGATTGATGGCAACCCATGGGATCACAAGCCACTGCCACTCGACACGACCTTGCCGGCCACCAAAGTGACAGTGACGTGACTATAAGAGTGACTTGAATGAAATCTGTTTGTAGGTCTTCAAGCTTCCAATTGGTTTCAATGCAAAAACACCAACTCCGTCGAAAGAGCACCTACAGAATTATGCCTGCTCGTTGGTCTACATCAATGTACAAAGTGCACAGCATCATATACTTCTAACATAAACCATTTAAAAAGGCAAAAAGTTTGCATTTCTGTCCCAGTGGCGGTACACACTGCTAGTTATAAAATCGACATCACGGCGCCTTCCTCACCTGTCACCGCGTTCATCACACGATCCTGGTTCAACTCCCTATGGTCAGCAAAAGACTAAGCACAATAATGTCAGTCGAAATTTCTAATATCTTACTTTTAGATACGCTACCAGGGTTTGGTTCCATCAGCGTGTACCAAAAAGCATCTGTAACAATATTCTGGGCACTTCAAACTATTTTCGAAGAAGTCTACCCACTGCGCTAGCTCAGCGGATTCGGCATGAAGAAGAGGCGGCGTTTAATACAGAACCAAATTGCACCGTCCTTCTTGAGGACCAGTATGACGGGAAAGCCTCAGGCACCGTTAGGTTTCTGAATTGCCTCACCCTATTTAACAGGTGTTTGATGTTTGGGTGTGGCTTTTCCTATCAAACACCACAAACACGAAAAACGAGCTTGGAAAAGCTGGCAATCTGATATTACTTTGCACTGGAGATTGCACGGGACTACTCTATATACGCAAATACGTTGAAATTGATGTTCGAACGCCGTAGATTCAAGAGACAAATGCCTACCGAAATGGTTAGCAACCCTTCGACATCTGTAACATGATTTCGTGCTAGCAGCCATTCGAGATATCAGGATTGTCGCAGAGGCTTTGGTTATGCAACAATCCAAGGTAGCCCTACCCTGATCAGAAAATTGTGTTTATATTATAAAAGTGCTCAACAAACTTGTAAGAGGAGAGCGCGCTTGGCGCCAGGTAGGAATAGCTAGCATCACATGCACCTGGGAACGCGAAACTTAAATAATGATACTGATGGGAACATGGAGTCACTGAAGGTAATAAGGAGATGTTGAGAGAAATCGAGTAATATTAGTAAGCGAGGGCTAAAAGCACAGAGCGATAATACAGTTGCATGATAAGCTTATATATATGTCAAACAATTAATATGACATTTTAATGCTGTTATATTATTGACAATGACCACATCAAATTGGGTTAGGGACCAGTTACCCTGTTGTTAGTACAGCAAATGATAAAGCCAGGCCATGACGTTTTTTCTTCTTTCTATATCACCAAAATAAACAAGTGCCATAACGCGATATATATATATATGTTACTACATCCGAGTTCATTTCCCGGCGGGAACTGGTCGTTAGATTCGACTTCGTATGCGATGCTGAAGATGAGGAAGGTAAATGCATGCAATAATCAATTCCGACATTTCAATGTGCCATCTGTTTCGACGATCTCCCTAGGAGAAGTGCTACAGCGTCCTGTGATGAACCCAGCTTGCATTGCAACGTTCTACCAGAATTGCAGGAAACGTGTCACTTTCGAAGAGCCATGGCGTCTGTTTGTCGAAGGAACCCGCGTTCACCGCCCTCCGCCGCCGAGCTGCTCTGTGTGCTGCAAACCGACACCTGGGTTTTTTCGAGAAGGACTGACGAAACATCATGTGCCCACATATACCATTTCGAGTGCCTGATACCAAGATGCCGAGGTCAGCGTCGCAATATCGTGACGAGGTTGCGCACGGGGCGCGTGCTGTAACCGAAATGTTCACGGCACAACTACTGATCGCTCGCGGATCAGATACTGATAAATTTTTGTTGTGTCGACAACGTGGAATGCAACACATGCCAGCCTTCGGAAATATATTTCGTTAGCTCGTACATAATGTATACAATTTCACCTTATCAGTTCATTATGGACGTGGGCTTTCGACTCGTGCTTTGCATCGGTATTGGGGCTGCATACATATGTGGTGTTGAAAATCATTGAAATGCATATGGTTAAACCTCCATACGAATGTATAAAACAGGCACCCGGCTTTCTCACGGGATTTCTAATATTTCTAAAGCATTTCTGATTTTTGATTGGTTAAAATGTTTGTGATTCGAACACTGATTTGACAAAACAGCAACAACAAAAACTTAATGTTTGGCAAGCTAATTAAACGCCCCAGACATGATGACGGCGGTGCTCTTGTCTGCAACTGGGCGTAGTTTGAACTGAGAATAGACACGTACGTCAGGACTGATGGCGAATGACCTGCGCAAGGGACGGTCCGGGGTGACGCCCCTTATGGATGGAAAGAGACCTTGACGACATAACAGAAGCGACAAGCCAGTCGTGGAGCCAACAAGAAAGAGAGACGCCGAAGATGGAGGACGCGGTCGAGCTATAACAGCGAGCCAACCGCTCTGAGCTCTACCCCGTGTACCTCGTCTTGGTGACTCGCACGGTGTGTGTGGGTCATACTGGCCGCTGTCTGAAACGTGTTTGGCGATCTCCTGCTGAATTCGGCCCGCTGGGCCGGCCTGCACGCACGCTTGTGGACTCGTGTGGCGGAAGGATACTGTTGGTGACCCAGAGCGACGAGCTGCAAATAGGCGTGGCCGCCGATTACCTCTGGATGATGTTCGATGGATTCTTCTCCGTCCCGATTGCGGTGCTTGAAGCAGCCGGCACGGTGGAGTACGGGCCGTTCGTCCTGCAGTATTGGCGATTGGCGGTTGCTGCTACCCAGGTTTTTATAAGGGGTAGGCCTACAATATCATGTATTGTGCAGTGACTGTCCGTGTATTGACCAGGTTTCCAACATCGTTAGGAAAACGAGGTATAAATATATTTCCCTATCTTAATGTACAGAGTATGAGGTAGTGCATAACACTTCATATGTCATACTTAAGCGTTTATTTTCATTGAGAGTAGAAATATTTTCGTTATGATATGGCCATTTTTTTCATTGTTAAAACCTGTTAACAAACTGAACGCAGCAGAAAATTAAACCTTTTCAACTCCTTTAAACGCCCATTGCTGAGGGCGCAATTCAATGTCTCTTTGATCACCAACACTGTATATCTTGTTTTGATACTTTTCTAAGTATGTCTCCAACACCTGCCAAGACTCGTGATGCTTTTTGCTCTCAGGGGCAAAACGTGGCTTGTCCTCACAAGCAGAGAATGGTCGTTTTCTTGAACTTCCTAGATTCCACTCACTTCCATCTTCCGAGTCGTTTTGAGATAAACTTGTGCTGCCAGAAAACTCATCTTCTATGCGTTCCCCTCGGTCTGGCTCGTGCTCCATACATGCTTCCTATTTTGCCTGCAGCTTCGCCGTGTCTAGCGTCGGCATTCTCCATTTTTGTATCGTTTTTCGGTGCGTCCTTGAGCTCATGCTGCTCAATTAACTTCCGCTGAATGCTTGCCGTATTCTTCGTCCGACCCATCCTCAGTTGAAATATCCCTTCTTAAAAACTTGATCAACACGTAACGAAACATGATTACTTTATGTTTTTGATGCATTCAAAAGCGCCGTGTATGTACCTGAAGAGAGTAGTTGGACTGGCAATTGCTTTGCGGGCACGGTGCAGTGCGCAATAGAAGACACAGTAGCTAATGAGAGGCTGGGAAGTTAGTAGTGAGTCTGACCACAGACGCTCAACAAAGCATACCTATTCACTATCTTTGTCGGGGTACTGAGGATCCAAATGATGCTGGAAGGATGCTACGGAAGGTGACAACCGCCAGAGGCTAAGCCGTCGACACTGGTGGTGGGGGAGACAACTGCAGACAACGGGAATGTGATGTACATGTAACAGCTTCTGAAGAGAGTACAAGAAGGACCATACCTCCGGACGACGCTTGTTGTTTGTGCAGACGACGAGAAAGACATCGAAAGAGATAGATGAGCGACGCAGACAGCTCTCAGCGATGCAGACAGCTCCAAGTGAGTGATTTGTGGCTTGTGTGCGCTACACGGTCAAATCGAGAATAATACGTAAAGAAAAAAACGCAAAAATATTTACCGTAAACTAAGCAAACGATACACCAAGGCCATTACACGATGAAAACCTGGTCGAATACCTGGGCGGAAAAACCTGGGCAGCAGATTCCCCGTTGGCGATTTTGGCGCACTTTCTGGTGCGAGTACCTCCCAGACACAGTCCAGCTGACCTGGAGCTCGACACTATGCTACTGGCACGCTATCTTAGAGGGCGTTATGAGTTCGTGTCGGCGCGTCCAGGAAGTGGTGCGCGGGATGATGTGGTTAATACTGCTCATCGGTGCGGCGCTGTACTACGTGCCCCAAGTGGTCCATCTCTACCATCCTGGCCGCTGCGAATGGTTTGGTCGGCGTGGCGATGGCCGTAGTCCTCGTTAATGTCCTGAACTGCTATACATTCCAAAGCCCCGTGGTGTTGTATGTCACCTACGGTGGCCTGCTAATCGCCACTATTGAGATGCCGCTGATGGAATCCAAGCGGCAGGCGGCCGTTGCGGCAGCGTCGCCGATCAAGGTGACGAAGTCGGGCTGGCAGGACGTCAAGGAAAATATTCTCCGACAACTGAGCGAAGAGCGAGCGGCCTTGGCTCGGCCGCGAGCCGGGACCTCGCCGCCTAGTGTTGTCAACACGGACCAGGCAGGAACGGTTGCCTGCCGTCCCCCAGCGGGTATCGAGTTTACTCGGACCAATCCTGTGCGCATGGAGGACGGTAGCGGCAACGCTGACGAAGTACCGCGAGACTCGAGCTGGAGACGCTGCCCGACACTTTGCTGCTGCCACCAGCGAGGTCCGCCGAGGCTGCCGGACCGCCAGTGGGGAGAGTGACATGAAACGGTGTTTTCCTATGGCCAAACGGCACTTTTGCGCAGTGCCACGGCCCTACTACCGGACGTCGACGTAGCTCTCGTCTTCAAGAAGCTCGAGGCCACCATCGTGCCGACGAGGTGGACGCCAGGGGCCACTGGAGCTAATAACAGGACAAAGAATCTGGTCGGGGACACGGTACCAGCGCCATGGACCTTCGAAAGTCCCACGAACGAAGACAGCAGCTCTCCCAGTGAAATTTTGTAGTGTAGCGAATTGCATGTTTAGTTGCAAACTTATCTTGTGCCTAAGGAACGGCTGAACAAGATGACAAGAAGACCAAGAACTCAAGACAAACAAGTTAGCGAGTTTGAACACTTTCTTCGGCGTTAAGCTAACTACCGTTCCTTAGTACCTACACAACCGTGTCAAGAACTCTTTCGCCTTCAAGACAAGCTACCTCAAGACCCTGAGCAAAAGGTTTTACACGGCTCGCGACAACTTGGTGGAGAAGCATGGTAGATACAGAATATTATAATACATTAGTAGTCATAAAAATACTATCGAATACAATCTATCCAGACACAAAAGTCGTCGTACCTCGAAATTCTTCACCCCTCTTGGTACTCCATTCGTATCCCTGCCATGGGCTTCGCGCACTCTCTAGAGGTGCTGCACGCGCTGCTGCGTCTGTACGCGGCGGGTGTCTCCGGTTCTCCCGACGCCTCCCCAGACCTCCCGTACCCTTCGCTGCAGCAGCGGCTCCAGCAGACGCTTCGCGCTGTCGCTCTCACCGCCGCCGGCGCTGTCCTGCTGCCTCTGCTAGCGCTGACTCTGCTGCCGATCCTGTCTCCGTTCGAGTTCCCAGGCCTCCTACTCTTCCTGCTGGTCGGCAGCTTCCTATGGATAGCGACGGTGGCTCAACTGACGCTGCGATACGCGCTATTGCCGACGCCTCGACGCCAAGCGGAGCCTCTGGAGCCCACTAGGGGCCTACAAACTGCAGTGTGCGCTGTTGTGGACGTTGTAACGCGCACTCGTCAACAGCCACAGCTTCCAGTGCTATTGGCACTCTGTGTCTTCCACTCGTGGTTCTGGAAGACGGTGCTCTACTACGGGATGGTGCCTGGATCCATCCTCGACGAAGTGGACGCAGGCTTTGACGGCTTCGTCGTAGCTGGAGGCGCCGTAGCCTTTGTGAGCTTCGTGTTTGTGGAGAAGAGCTTGGGAGAAGATCCGTTTGTGCTGGACCCAAGAGCTGCGTTCCAGAGGGAGATGCAGAGAGATGTGGTGCGTGCTGTGAGGCGTGGAGTGCTGGTCTACATGTTGGGACGAGTGTTAGGCTGGATCTTCGGAGCTGGAGACGACGCAATTGAGACGAGCTTCTTCTCTGTGCACGTGGCACGTATGCTGTTCCAGGTGACCAGCAGTGTGCTAGAGAACTTGGCCGTGCTCAGTGCGGCGTCCGTCTTCCGCATCCTGCTGTTCCGTGCGAGTTACACAGTCGTCACTGCTGATGGACAGAACTTGTGGAACTTGACTGCATCAAAGCCTAACGAGGGCGATGTCATGGGAGCGCTGTTTGCTGGAGAGATTAGCGCCAAACCTCAGGTCAGCTTGCCGCTCAGTGAACAATACCTGAAGGGTCTGGGCAACCGAATGCAGTCGGCGATGAAGCAGATTGGAGACAAGAAGGTGCCAAAAGCTTCTGCCGACGCGGAGGATGTGGAGATTTTGAACAGTCTGTTCAAATTCGAAAACTTGCTGGTCGCCTGCAAGTTCGCTGCTGCACCGCGGGAGGCGCTGTTTGGCTCTCGCGACCGTTGGCAAACGCTGTTTAGCTCAACGACTGCTGTGGTCGATGGTTTCACGCTGCTGCTGCAACTTCTGAATTCGCTACCAGACAGGAAGGGCGCAACTGGGGACAGTTCTACCAACGGAGCGCTAGCTCGAGCAATCTTTTCGACGTTGCTGCATTTCTTGAATGAACAGCACGACGCACACCCGCTGGTATTGCTTCATCAGTACCCACACTTGGCCAATCTACGAATCGCTGCTACGAGCGTTAAGTCTTCTATTAGGTTCTTCTTCGAGTCGAAGCTGCAATTTGCTGTTCGTCGGTTCGTGGTGGAAGAAGCGCGCCGTCGTGTGTTTCAACGAGCTAAAGTGGTGCGAGCCGCAGAGTCGCTACTTTGCCACCTTGTCAGTGCCTCGCGCGCAGAAGACAAGCAAGGGAATGTTCAGGTTCGTTGATGTCGTTGTACCATCATTGGCATTCTGTATTTAACCCTATTATTTGTTTGTTTGTTTCAGTATACTGTGCCTGCAGTACTCACATCGCTCATGGAGTGCCGCAATGCACTGGAGGCGTACATGGAGACGTGTCTGAAGGAAAGTACTACGACTGATATCTATGTGCAAGAAGCTTCAGCATTGGCCAAAGGTAGTCCTCATCATTTTCTAAGTGAGTGTGAGCACAAGCTAACCAATTTGCTGTCTAAACAGGGATCGACAGCGGTATTTATCGTATCACGGAAGTGTTTCGGGAGAATTGTCTTCGCTTACGCTCCCTCCCGCAGTTAAGACAGCATTGCGTGCCTACACGCATTTTGATGCTTAGAAATGACGGCGAAAAGTTTTCTGATAGATCAACATCGACATTTACCCCAAACCTGCATTTTTTGGCAAGTTACTAGTAAACTATTGCTCAGGACTTTGAAAGTCAAAGTTTCCTTTGTCCAGCACCGCGACAAAATCTGTCATACCAATTTGCTAACAAAACACGCGTCAGTCCATAATTGCCTTGCCTGCTGCGAATATTGGATTCGTCTCACCTGTTCGGCATCGGGGGCATCAGCAGGTATTCGTTGCATAGCTTGAATGGCTGCAGCCTGACAGAGCGCAGTCAAAGATGCAGCATTTGCACCATGTGTCTCGTTGACTAACTTGTCGAGGTCGACATCATTACTCCACGGCATTTTTGCGCGTTGGATCGCTAGAATGGCAGCTCGTTCACTATCGTCTGGCAGTCCAACGTATACGACATTCTCGAAACGACCTGAAAACAAACACAAAAGGTGTCAATACTTTTAGCAAAAACGTGGTTTAATTCACTACAAATGAAGCACGTACCCGGCTGAAGAAATGCCGGATCGATGGCAGATAATTGGTTTGTTGCAGCAAGAACGAAGATCTGGTCGGTGGCGAGACTGCCTATGGCATTCGCGCAGGAATGGGTCTCACTGTCATCCGATACTGCTTTCAACGCATCAAGTTCCATCAACAGCTGTGAAATCATTCGCGACGTCGTCTGGCCAGCGGTATTTCGGTTGCCAAACAACGACTGGAATTCATCGATGAAGATCATGCACGGGCTCAGTGCGCGGGCTGTGTCGAACGCTCTCGTGATAGCTTTTTCACTCTCGCCGATTTCAGCCTTCATGAGGTCGCTGGCTACCAGGTTGAGAAAATTGCAGCCGCTTGCCTTTGCCGTCGCCTTGGCTAACATTGTTTTTCCTGTTCCGGGAGGTCCGTGCAACACCATACCCAGCGGCGGCGAAATCCCCATTCGGCGGAAAACATGAGGCTTTTCCAACGGCCAAACCACCATCTCAACCAGATTTTGCTTGACGCTCTCCAGACCACCGATATCGTCCCACGACACGTCTGGAACTGACGAACTAAGGGTATCGGCGCCACTGGTGGAGCTAGAAATCTCACGTGCTACAGACGCAACGTCCGTCTCGAAAGCCTCCATGTTTGTGAATTCGGTGGTGTGTGACAATCGTAGACGTATTTGTTGGGCAATGGAGGCAATATTGCTTGGCCTTTGTCCATAGCGCACTGCCAACGACATCAAAATTCACGTCTTAAAAAGGTTGAAGAAGGCACCAACGACTCCAGTAAATCCAGGCTCCATTGCTTTTCTGGGACCTGTAGATGCACAGCATTCCGGCTAACTTACACGGCGTCAAAAGCAAGGCATCAAGCAGACTTACATCAAGTAAAACCTCCTCCATGAACAACTGCCGGACATTCGAGTGGAGAGCAGGAAGGACTGAAACAGTGCCTATGACTGTCACTCGAGCTGATTCCGCTTTTCCTGAAGCATTACATTCCACAAGTTAGGATACGACTTTCATTCCCAAAGCTCCTGTCGACTTACTGATGCTTTCGAGGCAGTTTACTAATCGGCAAACTAGTTTGTACTTGGTTTCGTCCAGCGTCATTGGGAAGAGCAGTTCAAGGTCTTCCAGTAGTAATACGCACGGCTGGATACGAAATGCTGCCGAGAAGAAGTCTTCGATCCGCAGTTGCGGTGATGCCAATAGCCCACCATCCAGCAGCAACAAATTTGCGCCAAACTCGAGCAATTTGGTGCACCAGGGTCGTCTTACCAGCTCCACTCGGCGCATGTAACAGCAGTGATCGAGGAGCAGGAAACGCAGGCCTCGTAGTTCTATCTGTTGTCCGCAATGCCATGGCCACCAGCTCCTTTAATCCTCTTGCATGAGTTCCCACCGGTTGGTAAACACGAAGAATCTGCGAGGATTTAAGTGATGACGTCGCTGAAGGGAATAGCAGCACCAGCGTCCGCTCTGTCACGACCCCAGCATCAAGCATTGGCCCCCGCTGTTTTCGTTCTTACAGCGCCCACGATAATACGCCTCATAGCTCCATTCTCCATAGTCTAATCCATCCCGTTTTAACTTGACTACCCCCGTTTGTCCTTCAAGAACTCGCCGATGGAGCAAGCTCTTCACAAAAGCCAGCGAGAGCTTCTTCTGCTCGTCACTTGCTGGCGCCAACGCTAAATACTGCACCACTCGAATGTCAGCTGGATTCACACACTCGACCTGTACTTCATCCCCTGACTGTATGCCAGTGCAATTGCCGTCTCCTGCCCAGTGATCAATCTTGACCGTCGATTCCTTCACTGATTCCTCCACTTCCAGCTTGAAAACCTGTCCTTCTTCACTCCCAAATTGCTGCAAACTCACATAGCAACTCCACGCCGCCCTTAACTGCTCAAAAGTCTGCTTCGAGACCTTGGCAACGCTCGTCACGTCCACTGCATCTCGGCTCACTTCCACTGCCAGTCGCATTTTGCAAAACTGTAGCCATGTGTCAGCCAATCAAGTCCCTTTAGTGTCAAACTTAAGTCATGACCTGGACGGTGCCGAGAGCCGACGCCGTGACGCTCGGAGAGCTGGGCGGTGAGCTCTACAGCGTGGGAAAGCGCGACGACATCCACCTGGGCGACGAGTTCGTGCGACGCGGGGGTCTGGTGTTCCCTGGGGCGCAGGTGGCGAACGTCAAGCCGCGACCTTTTGGCCAGAGCGAGTCGCTGACTACTGAGGCGGACGACGAGTTGGACTCGGGCGCCATCAAGTTGTTGAAACGAGCCGTTAGAGCTGCCAAGACCTTCCTGATGGACGATGAGCTGCTGGTGCTGCACAGGGCGCTGGATGTGCTGGAAGGAGCTGCCCAGCGAGTGGTGGAAGCTATGACCGGTCGGGAGCAGGAGCTGGACGTGGAGGAGACGGAGATCTCCAATGGAGAGAGCGTTGTGGACTTTAGTTGGCACCCCAAGGAGAAGTTGCTGGCTGTGGCTCAGTTGGACGGAGTTGTGTCGCTCTACAATGTGGCACAGGCCAAATGGGACGCGAGAGTGCTGGAACACCCGCAGCAAATGGATATTGGCAGCGTGGAGTGGGGAAGTTTACTGGAGATGTTCTGGCGGTAGCGTGCAGGTTGGTGAGCGTGCAGGGAAGTGGAACATGTGTGATGGCTAACCCATTGTGTGATCAGGACGGGCGTGTTCTTGTGGAAGGTGCCTCCGAAAGATGGAGGTGAGATGCTTAGATGTTGCTCGACAATGTGTGGGCGTAAGCTGATGTGGTCGTGTCTGGACGTAGAACCTGTGCTGCAAGAGGTGTTGAAACATCCTAACAACGCGCCGTTCAAACAAGCGTGCTGGAATGACGATGGGAGTCTGCTGGCTGCCATTGCGAAAGGATCGCGCTCGATTGTTGTGTTTGACACTATATTCTCGAGAAAGACTGAGCTGCAAAGCCCGTACAAGCTGTCGACGCTGCATTGGTCGCCCACCGGTGAATATTTATTCGTAACCACAGAGTACGTTGTCGTTGTCGCTAAGTGGATAATTTTTAGGAGCGACTAACGAGTGTTTTTGCGCATGGTACCAGGAGCGGCGTCTCATTAATGTGGGAGACACTGACTTGGAAGAGAGAGACATGGGAGGTGGCAAGTGGGGTATGCCTCCATTCATTTTAATTATCTTTGTACAGTGTAAATCCTAAGGCCCACTAACTCCTCTAACCTCCGTATACCAGGGTTGTGGCTGGTCTAGCGACGGACGATGCTTGCTCGTGGGGCTCCGCAATACTCCAATGATGTACCCGTACATTTTCCAAGACTGCCCTCCATCAATAGGTTGGTTGCAGAAGCAAGTGTAAGTTTGAGCACTCGGTTCTAATCAGTATGCTTCTATGCAGATGCACAGATTAGTTCGCCCGCCCTGGATTTCGCTGAGAAGGAGCTCTTTTCGCTGGATCGAAGCACCTCAGCGTACGTTGAGTCTATCTCTTGCTGTTGCGTCATTGTTGTGTTTGCGTTTGTTGACTGATTACTCTGTAGAATTGTTGGTGGTCGGGTCCAAAACATTGCGTGGGACCCAAGCGGATCTCGAGTAGCAATCACGTACCGGACATCAGCTACAGGGCCTCGTCCAGCGGAGACTGGTGACCTCGTCGCCATTTTCAGTGTGACTTGGCAGCCGTTCCTCATTTTTACCCGCAGGTTTGTTGATGTTTGCCCTCTTTATGGTCGTATTGTGATCTAATATACGCTTGATTCTGCTGTAGTGGTCTACTACGTGGGCCCCCGAGTGCTGGAGTGCCCCGGAAGCTGGCCTTTGCCTCCAACTTCGAGCACGGCGCTCTGCTGAGTGTGGCTTGGAGCAGTGGGCTGATCACCTTCCATCCATTCTACTTGGAAGACCCAAAGGCTAAGTAGTTGAGCAATAGTCAGCTAACAGACCTTTATGATGATCAAGCAACCATGTTTGTGCTCAATGCGGTTACTCACTGTGATATGTTTGGAGGTTGAAATTGGTGTAGTCGAAGTCGTTATGAGCGTTCACGTGAAGGCTCAGTGCCGCACTGGCTGCGGAGAGCTCGGCGACCCAGAGCTGGAGTATCTTTGCGTGGACTGCCATGCCGATCAAATTGAGCTTCGCCAACAGCAGGATTTGCGCGACTACCTTGCAAATGAAGCTCAAACGAAAGCAGCAGCGACTACATGTACTAGCCCGCCATCGCCTGTGAAAAATATCGTGGACCTCGGCCAGTAGATCATGCAAAAGGTAAACCCGATGCTTGCAAAAGGCTCGACTTCAATCTAAGACTTGTTTCGTCAAAGCACTGGAAACGTTTATGAAGCGACCACGCGAGCAGGACCCAGCTATCATCGCCCGTGAGTTGACGTTTTTGAAACGTGAAATTGCCGTTCGCGAGACGAGCAAGAAGCAACTTCGTAAGTACATGATTGCGACCGACGAAGAAGAGCAAGCAGATCCGAAAGAGTGGGGACGCTACGAGTTTGGCCCTCCGAAGAAAGTGCCAGTCCGCAATATCGATGAGACCACGGAGCTAGCAGCGCAACTCAAAATCTTTTGCCATTGGCGGAAGAGGCAAGTTCAGCGCTCAATTGAGATTCGACGGCAGCAAAATGAAGCGGCTCGCAAAGAACTGAAGCGCAAGAACCCTGGTGGCATACGCTCATTGGCATTGACATCGTTTGGACGCTCCTCAAAAACAGCAGTCGACCAAAGCGCTCAGTCAGCAAAATCAGCTCCAATTCGAAGACCCACAGCGCTAAAAGTCTGGAATGTCAAGACCAACGAGTAGTCGTCTCCCACTAGCAACACGTGACCTCATCCCCCAACTCACTCTCTTGTTTATTTCCTCTCCATCTTCTTCATCCCTGAGGACGAATTTATCCCAACACGCATGCCTGTTGCCTGTGGTCAAACAGCGGCACAGTTCAGCAGCACGAAGAGCTTTCGCGCTTCGACGATGTGCCACTAAGGTCGATCGTCTCCGGTACGTAGCTATAGAAAGCCAGCCACAACGTCAAATAACCATACACAAAGCGACTCCCTCAACGACTTACATGTCATCTTCCTGGCCCTTCTGAAGTGCCGAGCTAGCGATCGTCTGGAAGGCCTCCTCAACACTCGTCGCCTCCTTTGCGCTCGTCTCAAAATGCTGGATCGGCTGTGCGCAGCAACAAAAGCCGTTAGTCTCGCCAGCTCTTCTTTGAGGAAATTTTGTATCAAACCTGCTGAACGTTCTTGGCTCGGCACCACTGCTGCGCCTTCTCCTTCTGCACTCTCCTGTCGGCCTCCTTGTCCACCTTGTTGCCCAGCACAATGAACGGGAAGGCATCCGGGTCTCTGGGTCCTGCTTGGGCCAGAAACTCGTCTCTCCACGTGTCCAATTTCTCAAAGGACTGCAACAATGCCCTCAAGAGTCAGAACCTCGCTATAGTGTTCTTAACTGAAGCCTACCTTCGGGTTGGTGATGTCGTACACGAGTACACAGGCGTCAGCCCCACGGTAGAAGGCCACGCCTAGGCTCTGGAAGCGCTCCTGGCCGGCCGTGTCCCAGATCTGCATGGTCACCAGCTTGTCGTCCAGCATGATCTCCTTGGTGAGGAAGTCGGCGCCGATTGTGGCCTTGTACTGGTTGCTGAACTTCTGGTTCACGTACTGGTTCATGAGCGACGTCTTGCCCACGCTGCTCAACGCAAGAAACCAAACAAATGAATCTTTCTGGAACCGTTTGGGTATGTTGGGGTGTTTAGACGCACCCGCTATCGCCCAGGATGATCAGCTTGAGCAAAACTTTCTTCCGGTGCGCCATGGCGAGTGCGTGAGAGGCTGGCGTTCCTGCAACAAGCAGCACCTTCTTCACGCTTGATGTGCTTCTTCACAAAAGAAAATCTTTTCAGAACAATGTACCTTGATATTGGTACATTTATATATTTTCTTATACATAGGATAATTTGTAACTTCTTTCCAAATAACGTTTATAAATCAAGGTGCTTCTCAGGCGTTTTAGTCTGCCAGCTACAATTTTCTAACGGCCTGCACATACATTTCACGGTGGTATGGTGTGCTTCATGCGGGTGTTGTATTAGGTCTCTGAGTGGGGTCATCCGAAAAATGTACAGAAGACTCCGGATCATTTCGACAGGGTTATCGCTTCTTCAAATAAGGAGCAGAGAACAGTTTCAGTGGGGGCAAAAATACGTAATGTGCAAACGAGGTGCATATTCGGTAAGTTGACTGGGCTTCAGTCGAGAAACATCAGTGTATAATGCTCTCGTGCTAGAAGACTACGCGTACCGTACACTAGCGAATTGCCGAAATGTCTTCGAGTGATGAGCGGCAAAGCGGTTTGTAGGAAATACGGACATATAGATGTTTGCGATGCTGCTGGCTGTGCCAAGTACGCTTGTATCCAGGGAACACGGTAAACAAGAATGAAGGTCAAAATGGCGACCCGCAAAGCCCTGGAGCACCACTAGGGCTTCACGAGGCGATGGTGTGCAACCTTCCACAGCACAAACGGTATCACCACTCCTCGCACCAGTGTGCCGCTGGTTACGGAAGCGTCACAACTCTGTGAGCACAGCGCTATCCCAAAAACAACAAGCTCTGCCAATACCGCTGGCAAGACCAGCGTAGGCGAGAAGCTACAGTACAGCTACAATGGTATATTCGCTACTTAGACAATCTCCTAAAGCTGAGTGTTAAGGAGGAAATATACGAATATAGTGAAACTACGTCTCACAGATCTACATTTGACAGTCATTCCTTTTATTTTTAGAATGCAATAGGAACTGGGTACAGTTCTTGGATTCAACTAATATAAAGAAGCAGTACGGGTAGCTAGTTATGATTACCACAGGTAGAATACGTCCATCTATATAGGTGTGGTACGTAATGTTTTTGTGTGTGCTTAAGATATCGTTTTTGCCTTCTTTTGTTAAGTTCGGCCTCACTAGAATTAGCCAACTGTGGATGTCAGCGCGATCAAAGTGTCACTGATATGACTTGGACAAGAAACAGAAAACTGCCAGTTTGGAGTAACACATTCAAATGTTAAAGCGCCGACAGCCAGCCCTCTCCACCACAATAACAGCAGGTCCAGGGTGTTGCGGCGTTAAATAATAAATGTATCGGTAGCGACACACGAAGGGGACAGCCGTTTTCCCCTTGACAAAATTTCGAGCAGCGATAAATGCATCTACATTGACCCTTCATCTTTGGTGCGAGCCAGTTGAGTCTCGAAGGCAGTCTTCAAGTCCGTTTGCAACCAGAGTGAAACTTGATCGACGTTCGACAATGCTTCGATTCGGGTTGTTATCTCGACGTACTTGGTTTTCTTCACAGCTTGCCGTTGCTTCCCCACTTTGTCCGTTGTGATTACAACCAAGTTTACCACAAAACCCAGCGAAGATAGTTGCTTGATCTCTACCAGCCATTTTAAAAGTCGGAAAGGAAACAGCTGGTTGCTGGGATCAAGGTTTTCGTAGCCTGCGGCAGGTGTCCCCATAGTCTGGAGGAATCCGTGCAGCGTTTCTGGGGCGAATTGTCTTGCAAGAGCGGCTTGGTTACTCTTAAGTAGCTTCATTGTTTCATTTCCGTCCATGCTGAAACACACTCCCAACTTGCCCAGCACTGTGCAAAACTTTTCAATGTATCCCGAGCCTTTAGTTCGTCCTGAGCATCCCAAGGCATTTGGGTCCCTGGCGTACACGATAAATCCTCGACACGACATCCGATAGATACCATCACTGGGGTGTTGTGCTCAGCTCAACACTTGCCACTAGAAGTCTTAGGGCAAAGCACCACCTCGAGACGGAAAGTCGTTGTTTGATCTCATCTCTTGTCGTAGTCGATACTGACATCAATACTCGGGATGGTGACTAGCCGCGCTGGGCAATTGCGCTGGTGAGAAGACCAGCGGGCTCTCCCCAAACAGAGCTCCGCTTTTTTCTATTGCAACTTTCTAATGTGACATTTGTGAGAAATTTGTAAAAAAATATACGTTCATTTACAATTTAAGCTCCATGCTTTTGGATCAACTGTAGCAGTCCACTAAAAATCTGTCCCGTGGTCGCCTTCTTCGGGAAGTACCAGCTCCTCCAAAGGTACTCATCAATGTACCCGTTCAGCTCCGATTTTTTCATGCCTCTCATTGCATTGACGTGTCTCTTGATATGGATTTCCCATAGGCCTTCAATTGTATTGGTATGGATGCCGTCGTCGGGGTCAACGTAGTGCTCCGTATGATTTACGTACTTGTGTACGTAGTTAAGGTCAGACATCTTAGGATTGTTCGCGAGCGTGCGCACCCGTGTCGCGCCCCGCTTGGTTTTTCGCTCAGTCACGTAAGTAGCATACATGTCAGAATGTATAGTGGTCCTATACAAAGCTTTGGTTAAAAAACATATTTCTAAAAAAACAAATAAATCTTACCCCGGCTTGATAAATTGCCGAATGATGGGGAACAGACTATCTTGGGTGCGGTCATCGTTCACGAAGCGGGCAAACTACTGCCCCGTGGAGCGATCGACCCCACCAAAAAGCCAGTAGTCAGCGTAGAATCTACCTCGATTGTGCTTGGTCTTTTTTTCATGCTGGTTTCATCGATTTCAACTATGTGGCCAATTCCTCCTATCTAAACAACAATATTAGTAGCATAAAAATAGAATAAATAAAACCAAAATTTACCTGGAACTCATCCTTGGTGAGCTGCTTCGAGCACAGACAACGGACGAACGCGCACCAGTCCCCCGCCGTGGTCTCGGAGACGTCGGCGATCTCAGCTATCTGTGCCTGCGGCAGCCGCATGCACCAGGCACCCAGCAAGCGCGCTGCCTGAGCCAGGGAGAGCTTCATCCCAGACAACCACGTATAAGCCACCCCAGCCACCATTACGCTCCCCGGCCCACCGAGCAGCTCTCCCTGAACGCTCTCATCGCTGCGACAGCGGATGAGGCCGGGGCAGTGAGGTGGTGGCAAGATGCAGGGGTGGCTTGACATGGGCGGTGGTGGGGGCGGGGCTGGTAGTGGAGGCTGTGAGCTAGGTGGGGGCGGGGCTGAAAAAGCCAGAGTGGCCGAATGGGTGGAGTGGGGAAACCGGAACCATACTTTTCCCACATACAAATAGCAAGTATGTGAGTACGGTTTATTTTGCGGTTTGGAGCCGAAAAATGGAGCTATTTCGAATTGTTTTTGTAGTATCCTTTAGTAAGAGTTAGCGATTTCAGCAGGTATCCGAAAATTTCTCACAAATGTCACATTAGAAAGTTGCAATAGAAAAAGCGGAGCTCTGCTTGGGGAGAGCCGACCAGCGTCTTGGGCGGAACTCTTGAAAACTGAAGTCACTAATCTTGTAGAAATGAAGATTCTTAAAGTGATCCCTTGCTCGGGGAGAATTTTAAGGTGGGGAACTTCTTGCAGAACACCCTCCCGCACCTTCGTGGGCCCTAATGACATGTTTGTCCCTGCGGTCGACGCGGTCAAACGATCCCGCTGCAAACGCCAAAGCGCGCCGCATTGCCTTGTGGACTGCGTCACAGTGTCAGTGTGTGAGCCTGTACGAGACGTAGCCAATGCGGTCGGCCATAGGAATCTGTCGGCCAGCCGTGAGACATGAAGGACAATGAGCTGAGGCAGCACTACGGGGGGCAAACATGGCTTCGCCGAACTATTGCAAAGTGACAGCAACGCGCCACAGCCCCGCACGGCTCCGTCGCCACCCTGCTTGGCGTCTCGCCATTTGTAAACAAAATGGTATAATTTTGTTACCAAGTTAATGATCTTTTCACTTCATAAATAAGATCTCTCATACATTCTCCTACTTTCATATGTTAAGTTTTAGATTCCTACTGGAGACCCATCCCCATCACAGGTCGCTAATATGATGTGAAAGCGCTTCATGCTTGTCGAAGGAGACAACAAAATGTACACAGAAAATATTAGCAGAATAACGAAGTGGATGAAAGTTGAACTCACCAAACAAACACTATTATGATATTCACTGGCAAGAAAAGTCTTACTTAGCTATGCTGCCAGATAGTCGACACTGATCGATTTCGATCGAATGAAAGAGAAATGTGCAGTGTTTGGTGAAAAAGCAAATGGATTCTTGTCGACTGCCCGTAGCTTCATTTGTCATCATATGTCACAAGCAGGATGACGGTCGTGTATAAGGGATTCAAGAGTGTATGTGATGCGGCAAACAATTAAGAACATTTCGAACAATCCGGGGCTTTAAAATATATAGAGGCAATATCGTTGTGCAGTAGAATCATTCATAATTACTATCACGTCAAATGTTTTTGTGATTACGCCATAATTTCTTTAAGCCGTCAGCATAAGTCAGCTAGGTCGGCGTTGTTTCGTAAGCACGTCACACCTATTTTGCTGGTGATATCGTCCAAGTTATCTGAATTCTAATCGTGGTGTGGGCAACCATGTTGAATACGCTGTTCATTTTGCTTATTTTGTTCAAGGCAATAATCATTGATCCGCAAGTGCGCGCAACTAAATAATAGTTGCGAGTGCGGTTGCCGCTCTTCTCCAACAACTGGTAGTTGTGAAAACACATGATACCTATGTATTTAACCACTCCCTGGAGGCATTGATCTTGGGACACTGAAAACAATTGAAACGGTACACGATGTACAAGACGTGCCACCAGCCCGATCAGTGGCAGCTAGTTAACAACAAGTGAACGATAAACGACCTAGACACACATCTTGTAACGACGCACCAGCGTCACGGTTCTAGTAACCGCGACGCCGGCCTTTGGCCTTTAGCCAATAGGTGTCTGTGCTTTCCGAGAGAGCAATCCGATTGCTCTCACAGGTTGCAGTTCATCTTCAGCTGCAACGATCATCATTCTTTTACTTACTTTCACTATGCTATCTCCGCCACGATCTCGAACCATTCTGGTTCGTGCACCTGTTGAAGATTCCGCTCCAAGACAATAGCGAATCTCTTATACTTAGCTTCATATTAGAGTAAGAGGACTGGACTAGCTATCGTAGGTGAACCAGGATTCTCGGACTTCTAACCACCATTTCAATCACACTTTCCATTTTACCTTCAACGGCTCAAGCGTCTCAAGCCTCGCTCCGGTTCTCTGCTAGAACCTTCGCCTTCGGTCCTCTCCGTCTACACCTCCACGACTCCTCGGGCTCCCGCTGTGGATCTTCGCCCAAGTCGCTACTCTTCCTCTGCAGTGCTCTCCAGTATTACACATCTTGCCCAGTTAGGGATGAAACTTCAAAACTGACGCGGTCTTATACCAGGCACGAGATTCCTGCTATAAAAACTGTATAGGGCTTTGCGCAATTTCTATACCTTTCCATCACAACCCATTGGTGGCGCCACAAAATGACTTCCAAGAGTTTGCTGTTGGGACGCCAAGCTGAAGGTGCTTCATCCAAATTGGACACCCAGAGCCAAAATTGCCCTGATCGAGTCATGACGGATAACGAGATTGAAGGACTCGGTTCAACACCACATCGCTGTGTAAAACTCTTTACTTGTCAAGTGAACTGTCATGTGATCCCTTGCTGGGTTTGCACCGGATAGATGCACGTTCTTCCTGGAGCGGACAGCCCTTACCCATTCAGAGAGCCCTCAAAAGGATGTATTTCCTTTCGTCGAAACCAACACGGCCGCATACACCCAACAATAAGCTCCTCATGTAGCAACCGGTGGGTTTCTCAATTTGTTACGATACCTTCGAGTTATAATTCTGCAAGATGCTGTGATCTGGCGTGAGCTTCACCCTTCTCACAAACTCTAGACAGCGTCGCCATTCAATCTGTCTCCCAGGTTTGGCAAGTGTGGGAGACAGGAAATAACGGCGGTCCTGCCGTGCGCAAACTAGAAGAAACCTACGGATCTAACTGGCCCAGTAGTGCAGCCGAGAAGCGCTTCTTTTCGCAGGAAAGAGTTATTGATCGTGTTATTCTGCTCGCACAAGAGAAACATGTTAGTCACGAACAAGCCGTATGCATGTTGGAGCACCAACGTACCCAAACCTGCATGGAATTAAATGATTTGAGTGATAGCCTAGGCAGGAAGAATCAAACGCCTAGTACACTAATCACAGTAAGTATTAAATATCTTCTTTTCAATATGACAAAGGCAACCTGCATCGACTTACCGAAGATAATGCCGTCGATGCTCTTGACGCTGATATGACACCTGCTTGGCTAGCCGCTTCGGGGCCCTTAGGACCTTCACATCCTCGTGGTAAGTGTTCAGTCCGCTGCAGTATCAGTGTCAGAACGTCGGTCGGTACAGCTCCTTCATGTTGCACTTGCCGAGCTCGAAGGCGAGGCCGACGGCAGCTCATCGTCCTTCATGCGTTGCTTCTTGTCCACTTGTGCGAGGCCGTATTTCTGTGGCATGCCTCCCCCAGGTGTTCCTAGCTCGCTCCATCAGAATGGCTTGAGCCCTCGGCAACTGTGAGAAGCGCACTTCCCCACGGGATATCGTCTCCGCCAGGGCAGTCGCCCGCTGGCTACGCTGCTGCCATGCCTCCGCGCTTCTGTTTGCGAAATGGCCAGTTTGTATACAGTATACTAAGACTGGTGCAAATAATTTCTGTTAACGAGTAGCGGTCACTTCAGCTAACCCCGATATCCGAGTGAAGGGGCGGGGACGGGACAGAGACGAGGTAATGACGGCGTCACTCTTGTCACTTCCAAAATAGATTTTTGATGGATCGAAATCCAATCTTATATTATTGCACTCTTTACGTTATTTTAGAGGGCAGCCAACCATCGCCTTGCATCCACTTATTGTGAGGGTTCGTTTCAGCTTCTACCAAGCGCTTCTAGCTGAACCTGCGTCTCACTTTTCACTTTCCCAACATAAACAACGGCTTCCTTCCTCCAAGCGACAGAACACCCCAACTACGAAAACTTCATGCCCGAAATGACGAGACCATAAACGAACGGTTGAGGAGGCATCGACAGTTGTCAGAGGATGGTACCAAGTACGATCAGCTGAAAGGTATTCTACCAACCTCCAATGTGGTGGGAGTTTTTTCAGTGTGGTGGGAATGATGACTAGCCAGTAGCAACATAGTTTGCTGCCTCTGATGCTGGAGACTATTCTCTTTCTACACAATAATCGGTCGTACTGGTCGATAACTTGCAAGCTTGGTTGAAACGTCATGGGTAGTGTGTATGAATGTAGTGAGCTCCATATTTTCCATTAACCTTTTGCCTGACTAGTGCTGATACTATACAAATATTTTATCGATGTGTACGTGCAGCTACAGCTGATAATTTACTGCTACACGACTCTCTTACCAAATAGAAATGCCAAAATCGAAGGCACCGTCTGCGTATAAGACGAAATCTCCAATAGCAAATTGCGCCATTTTCAAGCAGCCCTTGCTAACTAGAGGTTCTCCCTTTGATGGTGATCTTCACACCCTACAGCTACTTTCTTGTGTGATTGACTTACGCAGGTTGTCCAAATCAATTCCTCAGATGACTTCATGTCTTTCATGGTTGTTGGTTCGATGTCATCCGACGTCGTAGTTGGCTATACTGAATTGATACCAGGAAATCGTGTCAGCGGGGAGAAAGACGAGCATACTTAGACTGAGGGAAACAACACTTTATCGTGAAATACAGAGTTTATGCTTTCGGTCATCCTGGCCGTCGCGGCAGTTGCGACTTCGTGCTATTGTTATCCACGTCCGAAGAAAGTCATTTTAGACCGGGAAATGAATTCAACACCACGGAGTTCCGCGAGATGCAGCGTTGCAAAACAAAGTCGCCTATCGCGAACGGCTTAGGCCAACCTCGCAGGGGCTTGGCTGTTGGTAGCCAACCAATTTCATGGCATTTACATTATAACCAAGCAACGGTATGCTTGTAGAAACAAATCGAACAATCAATCCACCGCGAAATGTGATATCTTACAGGTTAATCCCACCATATAGCAAGTTATAGTCCCTGGCGACGGTGGTGCCCTCCCTCGGTAACGCACTAAGGTAACTCCCTTTCATGATTGATGCGTTCCAGCGTCCTAATCTTCGTATTTGTGACCCTGTAGCCTCTGCTAATTCGGCCATCCTAATTCCAGATCCTCGCGCAGCATGTGTCTTTGCTTTTGAGTGCATACCGAGGGCAGAGAAGGCTTTAACAGTGGCATCGTAATGAGCACGATACGTTATCGCTGATGTTGCATCTTTTCCTGACTTCAAAACTTTGGTTTCATACCAATTTTCAGGCGCTAAGAAATTCGGTATGTCCATCATTTGTACACGCCAGCGAAAAACAGATACAGAGCGAGCGATCCAACAGGACACACTTCAACGTTGCGCTGTCAGATGCACGAGCCAAACTCACGCCGGCTGTATTGGTATGTTTTACCCTGTTCCATTGTCATTACAAGCGCTCTGCATTCTGTAAACCCTTCATGCTCCAAAATCACGCTGAAAAATCGGGTAGCTCCATGTTGCGCGCCGACTCTCCTCGAAGAAGACATGCATGGCGTAGAAAGCGACTCATCCTATTGCGTCAGTCAGACCCGGTGTTCAAATTCATGTAATAACGAGAAATCGAAACAAGGTCGTCGGTAGTGCAGTAGCCGTCTAATAAAGAATCAACGCCACGATCAACGTAGTCACGCTCGTTCTTCTCATGCCGCTCACGTCAGAGACGACAACAGGGCTTTGATGAGGCTGTTGCGGGGGTAAGGATGCGTGTTGGCGCCTCGACTCTGCTGATCGCTGTAGAGATCTGAAATGGCGTTAACGTACATCTCCACAGTAGCAATACCAACTTTCTGGTCAGAGGCTTTGATACGAACTTGACGATCCACGACTTCTTCTTGTAGGAAGAGATGCATTTTAGCTGCCGTGACCTGGTAGCGAGTAGTTTCGTGAAAGCATTTACGATCGCACCACGCTTTAAACTCTCGTTGTTTGGAGCGTACGCGCGAGTCGTGCTCGCAGGGTGTGCCGCACGGCATCGGTCCAGCGTTGCATGCGCACTCTCCTCGAGCTCCACTTGCAGCCCCGGCGGCTCTATGGCGACTGTTGATCTCAAACCCGGCCTTTCGACTTTTTACAACAAGATTATGACATTCTGTGAGATTGAGTTATTCACGTTCATCCTGCACCGACAAAGGGACATCATCCTCAAGACTTGGTGCAGTCAAGTACAGCGACACCTAGCCCTAGGACGATAGCCGATCCTTATAAGCACAATTTTTAAGTATCCGAAATGCGTAACTTAACGTAATTTGGAGAATAAAATTATTGATCACGCTATTTTCGGAGACCCTCTACGCAGATGTCTAGTCATATCGATACCTCAAGCTCCGCGTGAAATGATTCGGACTCGCTGGCATGGTAGTCGCCTCTTCAAATGGGATACTCGTTGTGGACATTTTGCTAACTGGGAATCGCCGAGAAATGCATATCAGTTGGCTAGGTCGTTTTATGCTGTCATTACCATCGAGGATTACTGACACATGGTAGGCCAAAACGGAGAAGGCCACATTGTCCTAGAGGTACTACGAGCTCGTATAACCGAGCTGAGAAGGACGTGAGCTGCTAGTCAAATGGCGGGGACTCAATGAGGTGGAAAATATGCGGGAACCCGCTTAAAGCCCTTTCGAAGAAATTTACGTCGGTAAAGCAGTTTATGGTGACGAATCAATAAAGAGTAAGGACCAAGAATCTGGCAGATGGATTCAGTCTACAGCTGCATGCATAAGAATAACGGACCTAGAATCTCAGTTGATAACAATGCCAAGTCAATTGATTCCGTTCCAAGTCGAGAAGTTGAAACAGCGGTCCGCCATGGAAGTAGCGAATGATAAGGCCCTCATTAACCCCATCGGCTTCTTTTTCCATATGCCATCACTGCCACCTTGACAACGAAGCCACGATTGTAACCGTCAGCATCTATATCAGCTAAACGTATCGCCCTATCGCTGTACATGATCCGAGATGATGTTGACGACGGCCAAAATGTTATAGAATCACCGTTAGGACGAGGGGTGGGGGCTGATAGCTCCTACATGAGTTTCTCCAGTGTGAGCACTCCTCGTTCAATCTTTGGGTACTAGAGAATGGCTACTACAGAGTGCCGACAATAACGTAGTTCACAGACTCACGAACGATATGAACACGGGCAATTTCGTCCTGGAAAAGGGCTCGATCCAGTATTCGTCGATGGATTCCACAGGTTCCAGGCACTCTGTATTTCCTAGCCACCTGCAAACTCATTCCCAGCAAATGTCAAAAAATGTATCTCAGGCGTCTCTTGAAACTTTGGAAAGTCGTGGCAATAAACACATAATCCAAAGCGTTCTTTGAGGCGAGACAGAAGACAGAAATGTTTAGCAGGCCTGGCAAAATGACAAGTTCGTCATCAACTCGGTCCGATCCGACGATAAGGAATTTTATTACGCTCTCCGCCACACAGACGACAAAGAACGTGGTGGTTGGAGCTAGATCTGCGATAGGAGACGGAAATGAAGGCAGCGGATTCCCTTTGTCGTCAAATTCGTCATCTCTGCCCCGAGTCGTCGCCATTGCTGATACTCACGATGGCAAGCTCACTATAACGCACCAAGATGACGGCACCATTCGCGTATGGCGATTTGACCAAGCATCTCTTGACCGCGACGCTGAGCTGTGGAGACGCATATTCATTCAAGAAGATGATCTCTCAGCGAGTGGCGTTCTGGAGTTGAAAATGGATAGTGCACGGGTTGGTGACCCCTCACGCCCTCGGCCCGGTAAAGAGGATCCCAACAATGATTCGCGACTTGGCGGCAGATCGAAGCCACGTCTGTCTCGACACCTCGGACTTGCCTCGCGTGCTCAAGCAGATCTTCACAACCACTTTTTGATGGACACTACACGTCCACAATCGAGCTTGATTGGCTGTCCAAGTTGAAGTGCATTTTTGTCCAATCCGACGATACCTTTTATTTTTGATATGGTTTTAGACAGGTTTTATAGAGGGAGGATTTTTATTTTCCATTTCGTCGCTGGTAAGTAAAGCCGGTGGATCTTTTTACTTATGTGGAGATTGACGTGTGCGTTGCAGCTACAGGTCGAGAACCTTCGGATATGAGCAGCACTGGCGCCGGCTACGACTATTCGGCGGGCACGTTTTCGCCCGAGGGCCGCATCTTCCAGGTCGAATACGCCAAGAAGGCCGTCGAGAACAGCGGGTAAAGATATTGACACTCAAACAGTGTTTACTACTTTTTATTAAAATACTAACTATACATATTGCAATTGACACAGCACGACGATCGGTATCAAATGCACGGACGGCATCATCATGGGCGTGGAGAAGACGCTGCTGTCCAAGATGCTGGTGCCAGGCACCCACCGCCGCATCTACGCGATCGACCGCCACGTCGGCCTGGTACGCGAATTTTATTTAAAATAAGATTGTATGGAGGGTGAGGTGCTGACGGCCTGATGTTCTGGTCTTTGCAGTCGATGGCGGGCCTCGTGGCTGACGGACGTCAACTGGTGAACCGCGCGCGCGAGGAGGCGCTCAGCTACAAGAAGAACTACGGCTGCAGCATCCCGCCGCACCTCCTGGCCGACCGCATGGGGCAGTTCGTGCACTACTACACGCTGTACGGCTCCATCCGGCCCTTCGGCACGGCGATCATGCTCGCCGGCTACGACCAGGACGAGCAGAAGACCAGTCTGTACATGGTCGAGCCCTCGGGAGTCACCTACGTATGTCAAACAGAGTTTCAATGCTGTGGGCTATGGGCAGTCTAATGTTGGGATTTGCTTTTGTAGAGCTACCGCGGCTGCGCGCTGGGCAAGGGCCAGCAATCGGCCAAGACAGAGATCGAGAAGTACAAGCTCTTCGACATGACGTGTCGCGAGGCCATGAAATACCTTGCCAAGATGTAAGTTTTCGATCGGACCGACGCTTCGCTTGCTGTTTTGAAAAGAACTTTTACTGACGGTGGTTTTGCACGGTTGCTGCAGCCTGAACACGCTGCATGACGAGGTGCGTCACCCGTTCGAGTTGGAGCTGAGCTGGATCTGCGAGGAGACCAAGTGGCAGCACCACCTGGTGCCGGACAACCTGCGCGACGAAGTGAACCAGTGGGCCGTCCAGTCCATCAAGGAGGACGAGATGGCCGACGACGACGACGACGACGACGACGAGTAGGCTGGTGAACTGACTGTCTTACACCCAAGTTGTAGCTCCAGACACGCTGCACAACGCGAAATAAAGGCAATCTCTTTGGCAATCTCAAGCCGGTCTGTACATGACTGAGAACTGAAGTTGACAGCGATACAGACCCTGCAATACAGTACGTAGGCGACATACCGAAGATAAAGAAGAGACTCATTCAACCAAAGACACGACCTTCAAATGGAGAAACTTAATAAATTCACTTTGCCATGCAGAACAATACAGACGTCACCAGACTACACTCAGCGCTCCCCTCTCTTAGCTTGCTCACTCTCTCTCTTCCCCGCAGTGCTGTGGCACCTTAAATAGTAAATAACCCACTGCTGCGCGCGTTTGATATCGGCCGGTCTCAGCAGCAATAGCTGTCGATGGCGTCGTCGTCGCTGAAGCTCAAGGACTCGAGGCTGTCCTCGTCGCCCGCCGCACTGCCGGCGAACAGACTCGAGGACTCGCAGGTGCTGGGCAGCGCCTGCGACTGGCGGCGCACGGCGACCATGCGCAGGTCCATCTCGCGGTACATGATGACGCTCCACTTGCACTCGCCCGAGCAGTAGCAGTCCACCTGGTCGTCCGGGATCTGCAGCGAGAAGAAGGACACGCCGCAGTTGCTGCACACGAGCGGCAGGCCCGACACGCGCGGCCCGCAGCAGTCGTCGTCGTCGTCGAGCCCTTCCAGGTCGGCGGCTTCGTCCACGGTGCGCGCCGAGCCGTCGGAGCGCGCGTCCAGCTCGAGCGGCTGCGGCTTGCAGATGGAGGCCCAGACGCCCCACGGGTCCCCTGGGGCAGCGCGGCCACATCTCCTTGCGACACCATGATGCGGGTAACGGGGACGGACGTTCCGGGCGGTCGACTCTCGCCAGACACGGCAAATTGCAAAGTGAGCTCTCAGCTCGGCCGGCATTGCGATCTTTCTGCGGGCCCTGCCCTGTCGCTCCGCTGGTTTTCCCGCCGGAAAACAGTATGGCGCGTTGTATGAGCACTCTTTTAATTGCGCTCCGCCAATCACAGCAAGGAATGCAAAAATGGAGCTCGGATCGACCGCCGCCGAAGACGCGCGAAATCCTCCCGCGCTGGTGTATTCGATCGGGCCGTTCAAAATGCTGCCGCTGTCTTTTGTCTTGTTGAATCTTTGGCTGGGTGCTGCTGCTCCCAAGCGAGTGTCGCTGACCAACACGACCCGAGGGACATGCGTTTTGCTTCTGGACCGTGCAAAACGGCGTGGCGTGGTATGCCACGCACCACGACGTTACTTTTTCTCGCCAAAAAGCAGTGTGCAGGCCTGAAGAATTTGTTGCCGAAAAACTCGAGGCGGACTGCCGGAGGACAAACCGCTGGGGCCGCCAAGATGGACAAAACACTTGGTTGTCCCCAATCCACCCAGCCCAGCCGCTTTGTCCTTGGCTTGTCGACGCCGCTATTCTTGGTCGCGCGATTCCCATTGAGCTGGACCGCGCCACGCATGGACATACTTTGCGGCACGCACGGCGGCTCATACGAATAGAAAGAAATGGTCTTGGTCTCTGCGGACAGCTCAGGTGGCAGGAGCTTCAGCTGCGGCCAGGACACTGCAGCGTTTCGGCTGTGACGGGCAAGGAGGATGGAGATTGCCACTGTTGGCGCAAACTGGTGTCGCACCAGCGCAGGAAGCACCGGCCGCCGTGCACCAGCACCACTCGATCGGATCGCCTCGCCATCGCTTCAACGTAATGTGCCGTGAAGGTTGTCTGAATGTCGCTCGAATCTGGCTATAATGCTACTAACAGTTCGGCACTTTTTCTACCAATATATAACAAACCACTTAACTTCACAAAACTGGACTCGTAATATATCTGTGAGCGAAAGAGACTGCGCGTAAGATAAAACTACTCGGCGCTCATCGACTCCAAGAGCGGCAAGCTGAGCAAGCTGCGCAAGGCTGGATAAGTAGCACGAGGAGACGTTGACGCTGGTCAAGAATGAAGCGGCAGCCAACGTACAAGCTACACAGGACGAGAGTCAAGCATTGCGAGCCAGGGTCGAGCAGACGAGAAGAAGCTCGAGACGGGGCGTAAGGAGTGGCAGAACACCCATGGATCGATTGCATCTGAAGGACGGTCGCTATGGAAGAGCTGAGCAGTCATCATCACTCGAAAGAGAAGCTAATGATGCGGCAGGAGGACTACAACGGGCTGTTCCGCTTTGAAGACTGGTCGAGGAGCAAAGTGCGCAGCTCTACCAAGCGATGAAGCAGATGAAAGCTCGGCATGAGCAGGCGTGCCCAGGTCAAAGAGACCGAATGCTGGGAGATCAAGAAGAAGTACAAGAAGATGGTGCCACCTGCTCGCAATATTTGAAAAAAGATGAGCAAAAGCAGCAGGAGGAACTGGGCCAAGCTCGACGCAGTCACCCAGAGTTTGGAGCTCGAACGTTGGGATCGCTGTCAGAACTTCAACTCTTGTTAACAGCTGCAGATTGCCGTTGAGGAGTGCAATCAATGGTGAAGCAAGCGCAAAAGTGCCACGAAGCAAAAGCAGGAACTCCAGGAAGCAGAGATCGCAACGCTGCTTACACAGTCAACTCCGTGTGTGTTCCTCAAGTGCGTCGTGTCGACCCAGTTGATGGATAGCGCTTCTTGCCACCGTCACCCCAGTAAATTGGTGTCCTCTCCGCTAACATTCGTCACCAGCGTGGCGTCTCCGTCGCTCCGTGTTGTGTAGCGACAGCTTTATGGGTAGCGAGAGCAATAAGACTTCGACTGTTTCTACGATGACTCAAGGTGGAGTGGAGAAAGTGACACCGTCGATGATGACCAGGCCAGGAACCCTCAGGCCACCTGCCACCACGCGCCGTCAACGGAGTTCCATGGGGCAACGAGGATCGGCGGCCCAGCAACCCCGTAGTGATGACAAAGTGCAAAGAGCGAAGGCCGCCATGATGTGCGAGGCCCTCCACATCTACCCAGCGATTCCCAGCAGTGGCTACCCGCGGTATTATAGCGTGGTCGACGGCGAGCCTTACCTCAGCCTGACGAAGCTGCTCGACGAGTACCGGCGCTACTTCCGCGAGCAGACCGACGCTGTGCTTTTAGTGATCAAGGCAAGGTTCGAGGCACATTGCAGGATACTTACACAAGGACGGTTGGACGTGGATTAACGACAGAACATGTCCGTTGCGCTCCTACTTTGTGCATTCGACCTGAAGCATTAAAAATCTTCACGATGACAACGCAGATGTCGACGTCCACGAGTCCACGTTCTCCTTCACGGCGTCCGAGAAGAATCAGACCATCGAGCAGCTCTGGATGAGTCGCAACTGCATCGGCAAAGCCGAAGACCTCAACGTTGTGCAGCCAGATTCACCACCGGCGGCGAGCCCATCGCCAACATGCTGTATGTGAATCCTGTGCTGGTACACCTCGACTTGTCGTGGAATTATCTCCGTCTGGAGAGCAGCATCGCGCTCGCTAACTCCATTGGCAACAACGGGAATCTGGTGGAGCTCAAACTTTCCGTCTTGTGGGAAGGTCGTAGGGAAACATATCCCGGAAAAAGGATTCTCTACGCAGCGGAACGAAATGCCGGTGGCGTAAAAGGCTAATGCAACTTTCGCAAATAGCTTTTCGCGTGAAAGCGGCGTTGTGGCGAGGCCAATGGCTCGAGACGTTCTTGTGCCGCGGGGAGTTCGGCGGGTTGGAGTTCGACGGATTGGGGTTCGCGTTCTAGGCGATGGTGACGCAAACAAGCGGCGTGGGGCTGGAGGGGACCTCGCTGCTGATGGCAAACCTTGCCTCTGTCTCGCATTTTTATCTGCTTCTCAAGCCTGGCGTTCTCTTGGGCCTTGAGCATGTCTATCCACGGCGCCTTCTGCTCGACGGAGAGCTTGGAGCACTTCGCTGCGTGTTTCAAGCCGTTCCGAGACGGTTGCATGTTGAGTAGAACTGCATCGCAGTGGCAACATTTGACATCGGGGTGTTGCTTCCTGTCTCCACGTGGCTTGACAGTGGTGTAAAGACTCCATACAGGGTGTTTGGGCCTCCCCATTGTGGGCTCGCCACCTCGGAAGCGCAGAGACAACTGTAGACTGGCGACAATCTCACGAGGGTGTGGAGGTCTTCTGGCACTCATCTGCTGCAGCCTGGTTCGTGGCGGTCTTCGTAAGCTATTGACCACGCCGGTATTTTTCTGATTCTGAGTATTTCACCGTTTAAGTACTGGTTAATTAAATTTTAGCTCAATACTTAACGTTTTTATGATGCCAAAGGTATTTAACCTAACTAACAAGCTTCCAACCCTACTCCCTCCGTTTCTTGATGGCATTTCTCTGAGCGAATATCGACTACGGGAGAGCTCCTCGCTCGATCTCCATGACCAAACAGGCGGGCAAGCGCAACACTAACCTCACGCACGAGCAGAAGCGGCTCATCTGCCTGCACCACCGGCAGTTCCCCAAGACCACGCAGGCGCAGCTCGGGCTCTGGGCGCAGGAGCAGTTCCAGCTCGACTATGTGCCGTCGCAGGCCGCCATCAGCTACATGCTCAAGAAGCGCCAGCAGTTCGAGCTCATCACGGGCGAGGGCCGCGACCACAAGAAGCTGCGCACCGTCAAATGCCCCGAGGTGGACTCGGCGCTGGCCAACTGGTTCCTCTACTGCCAGGCCAGGCAGCGCAGGATCCCCGGGGACCACATCCGCCACAAGGCGCGGCTCTTCTTCGACCTGCTGCGGCCGCACTTGCCCAGCAGCGTCACGGCCCACCCGCCGCAGTTCTCCAACGGATGGATGCACTCCTTCATGGGGCGGCACGGCTTCTCTGGGTGGAGGCAAAGGCAATAAGAGCAGGACGGGACAGCTGCACGAGGCAGCACAAGACGGACGCCCTCGCTTCGCGCCGGAGACGGCGGTCATCTCCACCATGGAGGGACTCAAGACGGCAGTGCAAGGGGTGGCCCCAGAGGACGTCTACTGGCTGCACGAGACGAGGTTGTTCTACGCCATGAGTCCCGACAGATCGGACGTGCCGCCAGGTTACCACCCCGAGAAGAAACTGACGATGCTGCTCTCGGTCAATGCGGACGGCAGCGACCGACTGAACCCGTTCTTGGTGGGGCCGCACCCGCTGCCGCGTGATTCAGCTACGACCAGCGAAGACCGCAAGTTTCAGTTCGCCTGCAACAGCAAGGCCTGGATGCCGCCCACCATGCTGCGCGACTGGCTGCTCTCGCTCGACTGGCGCATGCGCGTGGCCAACCGCCACGTCGTGCTCATTATCGACTCGGTGGCGGCCACGAGCGTGCAGAAGGTGACGCTGTCCAATGTCAAGATGCACTTTGTGGAGCGCAACCACGCAGGCGAGCTGTGCATGCGTGCGCTGGAGATGGGGATCGCAGCCGCCGTCAAGCGGCGCTACCGGTACCAGTTCCTGGACTACGCGCTGGACCAGCGTGAGGAAGGCGAGCTCGACATTTTCGACGTCCCGCTGCAAAAGGTGGTGGAGTGGGTCGCCTTGGGTTGGCAGCAAGTTCCGCGGTCGCGCATTACGGCCAGCTTTGCACAAATTGGCGTGGCTGCGGCGTCCGAAAACGGTAACACAGTTGTCGTCTCTGACAACCGCGCCGATGAAAAGCTGGATGCTCAGATCCAGGTGCTTCTGAAGCGACTAAAGCCCATGAATCCCATGCGGCTGATGGAGGTGGTGGCGCCTTCCGCCGAGAGAGCTTGCGACGAAGATCTTACGGACGCGGACTTTGCCGACTCGGCGCTGCACATGGCGCATGGATCTGTGAGTATGTCGGTCACTGCAGAGGATCTCGCGCGCCACAGTGCGTCACAAGCATCCTTGGAAAGCCCGTCAGATGACTCGGCGGCATTTGACACGCAGGACATAACTCGTCGTACCGCAACTAGTTTTGCTAGTGAATACCCAAGCTTCGATCATGGATACTCGGGGTCTGTTGAGGATAACTGGCTCACCTGGAATGCGTCTCAGCGTGGCAGTACGGTTGCTGCTCCAACGCAGACTGCCAGTGACTTGGAGGCGGTACAGACGGTGATTCGGCTGGCTACGGAGATGAATTGCGACTCGAACGTTATGGTGGAGTTAAACCGGATCCAGATGGCAGTGGCGAGCCGTGGGGCAAATACAGCCCCACCTGCTCAAGCTACAGCGAATACTCAGCCGACCACGCAAAATCGCGGCGTGTGTCAGTTCCGGTTCGGGGCACCAACTCGACGGCTACTCTAAGCTGGTGCGATGGTGGACCAGGTCTGGGTAATTGACGATAGTTCGATGCAATGGCCCGTGCTCGTTTCTTCTCCATCAAGATATTCCCTCAAGTCGCGCCTGCTTCTCTTGCCACCTGTTTCACTTCAATTTGGACATCTGTAGTGTCGACTTGGTCGCCGCTGCTTTTGTTGGAAGACGTCGGGCGAGTCTCAATCTGTCAAGACTTGATTCTACAGCGGTAGTTGGGCTCACCTTCGCTTCATTCTGGAATTTCCTTCCTTCCCCGCAACTCGAAAGTACACACAAGTCCTTTCCTCCTTTTCCCCAAGCATTGAAAGACGCCATGTCGTCTGCCGATGCGCTCCAACTCCAATTTGGGCCGTTCTGGCTCAAGACTTCGATTTTGATGGTGAACGTGATCGCTCCGGGCAGTCCGAGCGACATGTTCGTGCTCCGCGTGAATCGCCCAGGCTTCTCGACCTGCCGATTGGGCGTCTTGGTTTCCCAAACACATTGCTCCCGAGATCTGTGAACGACCGCCGCAGACTCCGCTTCGCCATCCAGTACGGCGCCAAAAGCAAAAGCTTTGCTTCCGAGCTCCCAACGCCGTGGTGTACGGTCAGTGGATCACTAAGCTCCGACAAGCGTTCGATGCGAGCGTCAACTGTCCCAAGCAACGACACGGCCATTGCGCCACTTCCAGCGGCAGTAACTCGACGGCGTCGTCAATCCTGACCCCGAATGGAACCCCCACGCCAACTACTCCACCGACGCCTGCGGTTCTTCCTGCTGAGCCTGCTGCCGTCTCGAAAAAGCGCAGCATGTACATTATGGGTCATCAACACGGCGCGACGTCTTTCGCCGTATACACTGCCCCGCAAGCCTCGCCTACTGGATGTGCCGGTCGGTTCTTCGACTTGACTTCGTCAGAGTGGGCCAAGTGGATGGCCCGCGATATCCGCGACGGCAAGTGCCCGCCCGACGTGTTCTGCATTGCCGACAACGCCTGCCGACGACTGCAACTGAGCGAGATATTGGCCCTCACGCAACCGTTCTTCACGTGATGCTGCCTGCTACCGACGAGACCCGGAAAGTGTCCGCAGCTCGAGGATCCACTTCCTCGAGATAGACAAGATGAGATTGTTGTGAGCCGAATTGTTGTTAAGCAAATAAACTCCCGCTGGAGAGGACAGGCACAGCTACCTCTTTGGCGTGTGCGTGCGACCATGAGAAAGATATCTTAGATCGTAGTAACGAGTGCTCGTAGGCAATCCTTTTTTTTCCTTTTTCGAACGATGTCTTTCAGCTCCGATGGAGTGACTGCGAGTATCAGCAGCAGATATGGTGACGAAAGTCTAGTTTCGTTGTTGCTCGGTGATGGCATCGCCACCGCTTAGCGTTTCGGCTGCAAACCATAGAGGGTTGGATGCATAGAGGAAATCACTGATGCGGCTCGTATGGCATCACTGATGTCATACGAGCCGTCATGAGTTTCGACTCGGGTGGCGGCGCCGGTCGATGCAGCGCTGTCTGGTAGTGCCATCTAATCGGTTTGGGCTGCAAACTTCAAGCAAAACGCCTTTGGCTGCGAACGAGATCACTTTGTCGAAAGGAGGACGCTCTTCACCGCTCTCAAGATTGCAAACGAGCCTTGGCAGATAATGGAAACACTGATTAGTTAGTCTCTCGGCAGCCTCATTCCCCAAGCAGACGCCTCGTGCACACACGGTTTAGCGGCTGGAATTTCGGTAGGCAGACGGTCTCCCGACAAACACGGACCCAATCAGCCCTCGTCGGCCATACAGATCGAGCGAGCTACGAACAGCCCGTTTGCTCTTGTCGTAGCTCATTTGGTCACTTGACAACGTACCGACATGGAGATCAACCGCTACGAGACCATGGCGTTGCTCCGCGCAGCCATCTACGGCGAGATTTTGCTCTACCGGGACGTGCAGACCCAGGAGAAGATTGTCGTCAAGACCGTCGACCTGCAGTTGGCACTGCAACAGACCTCGCGCTCGCAGGAGCGGGTGCAGGAGAACGTGCTGTCCGAGATCGAGGCGCTCAACCGCGTGCGAGCGTTAGGCGGCCACCCAAATGTCATCAACATGCACAGCTACTTCGTGACCGAAAGCGGCAGCAGGCTACAGATAGTGCTCGAATACTGCGAAGGAGGAGATCTGCTGGACGCGTGCGTACAGCCGTTGACAAACGATCAAGACCAAGCAGGACTTCAGAACCGAAGCGCGTTGCTGAACGGTGTGAACGGCTCCAAGAGACTCCAGGAAGGTGTTGCGCACAGCTACCTCGTGGACGTGCTCCACGGTCTTCGGTTCCTGCACAGTCACGGCATCGCCCACCGCGATTTGAGTCTCGAGAACATCTTGCTCCGCGACGGACGAGCTGTGATCGCAGACTTCGGACTCTGCGCGCAAGCCGACGCCAGCCCTACGAACAGCTTCCTCTGTGACGAAGTCGTGGGGAAGAATTATTACATGGCGCCGGAGATCGTGGCCGGCGAGCGGTACGACCCCGGAGGGCGACATTTGGTCGGTCGGCATCGCCTTCTTCATCCTACTGACCTCGTCGCCGCCGTTTGGGCGAGCAGACCTAGCGGATCAAGGGTTCCGCTATATGGCCAAGCGAGGGATTCGGGCCGTATTCACTGCCTGGGGGCTTGATCAAGAGATATCGGAGCCCATGAAGGACCTGCTCGCGCGGATGCTCACGGTCGATCCAGTGACGCGGATCACGTTGGACGAGATCTGGCAGCATCCGGTGCTGTGCGCGGAGCGATCGACGCCTTGATCCCCGCGCATCGGAGCAGCACGTGCAGACAGAGAGAGCATTTATGAACCTGTCGCCCGATAAGCAATATGTAGCAAGTACAGTAGGTATAACGTTGGTGATCAAGTTTGCTCACAAGGAGATGACGCTGGAGAAGATCTTGCTTGTGCCTTTGATGAAACCAACGCCGCTGAATTCGTCAGACTTGGTGGATTTTGCGGTGACGTGCTCTTGCCTGTCTGCAAGTTTGCAATGAGCAAGCGGCTGAAGCTAGAGCTTATTTTGAGCTTGACTGCCATGAGCACAACTAAAAGGACTGATAACGCCGCATACCTGTAAGCGTTATTCTTGATGTCGCCTTTGCAGCAGATTAAACGGTAGAGCAAGCAAGCCCAAGTAAGAAGACAAGAAGTTCTTGTCCAGCTTCACGTGGCAATGTGGACGAGTGCGATCCCAAGCAGCACAACATGGCTACATCTTTGCCCATCCTGGTCGAAAAAGAACCGGTTTCGAAATCACTTGCCATTCTTGTCCCCACGTCGCTCGTCTCGATCATGGCAAGCAAACGCCCGTCGCGACTGCACTCGGTGCCTGGTTTCTTCCTCATGGGCATCTCGGACGAGCCCGTAGACGAGATGGGGGACCCGCCCATGCGTATGGGCCTAGTGGACGGCAAGGCGTGGCCCGACGTGTACGACTTCATGGCATCGTTCGAGCAGAAGCACCCAGGGCGCCGCATCAAGCTCATCATCCTCCTGCGCCACGGAGAGGCCACCCACAACGCCACCAAGGCCCGCGTGGGCGACAAGCTCTGGGAGGAGCAGTACGAGATGCTCCCAGAGTTCATCGACGCACCCCTCACGGCCCACGGCAAAGAGCAGGCCGACGCGGCCGCCACGATGCTCGAGAAGCAGATCGACAAGTGCGGCCTCAAACTGCAGCGGGTCTTTGTGTCCCCGCTCGACCGCACGCTCGAGACATACGATCGGGTGTTCAAAACCTCAAGCAGATCCCCGTGTCGGTGGTGGAGCTGGCCAGAGAGACGCTCGGTGTCGTCAACTGCGACCGACGCAAACTCATGACTCCAAAGCAACAGGCGTACCCCAAGCTCGATTTTGACCACGTCGCCAGCGAGAACGACACGTGGTGGAAACCCGACCATCGAGAGACCACCGAGGAGATCTCGCAGCGCGCGGAAGAATTCCTAAACGAGGTCTTCTTCGACTTCCCCGAGAGCTGCGTGCTCGTCGTGTCACACAGCGGCTTCAGTCGCGGCTGCTTCGCGGCGTTGGATCACCGTTACTACCGACCGCGGAACGCAGAGTTCATCCGCTGCTGATCACCGACTGCCCCGAAGAGGAGATGCAAGGAGAAGTGCTGGCGTAAGGTTGGAAGAATTTGTCTTCCCTTTTCGTGTCGGAGCACGATAGACCACTACACTTGTGAAGTACATGTAAATGACTTAGATAGAGCGTGCCCCGGAGAACTTACAGCTGCATCATTATTCCTTTTTAACACATCGAAGGGTTCATCTCGCGTGGTTTGTTCATGTAGATTCGCGCACAACAGATCATGTTGGATGGCAAGACGACATTACAGCTCAAGAAGTACATGCATTGCTACCACAAGGATGCCTTTGGATAGATGGACTGGAAGGCAGCACTTCGTTTGGCGATCGCAGCAATGGGTTCGCTTAGTTAGTGGAGCCATGATCTCCGCCGCCACTTTCGAATCCTCCTGCTTAAGAACAAGGATTTCAACCTCAATGGAGAAGTCGACGACCGACACGTACATCCAAGTTGACGACGAAGAGAGCGAGCGGGGCAGCGTGGTCAAACGAGTCTCAAGTACATTCGACTGCAGCGAGACCGATTCCTCTGCAGTCGACGCGATGGAGATTTCGATGCAAGACGCTTGCGATTCGCTCGATCAGGACCGAAAGATCGGGCGAGCGTTGATCCGGTTGGTGAGCACAGTCATTTTCTGCTGCTTTGCGGCAACGGCGCTGTCGAGACGCCCACGAACCACCTTACAATGGGACCAAGTGCTGGCAGTGATGAACGCCATTGCCACCGACGGAGAAAATGTAGTCACAGACGGCACCCCGCTCCATTTCTACAATATTGGCGGCATTGACGATGCCTACTCGTGGCTCACGGATACGTTGGTGCCGTCAGTGTTCGTCACGGAAGACGTGAACGGAGACCTCTTGCCGGAAGATCAACGCGGACGTGTGGCCATTTCGAACCAGGTGCTGGGCGGTGTGGTCATTGACGTCACTCGGAAAGCGACGGGAGCCTGCAATGTCCACGATGTCATAACCGAGCTGTATCCCAACTGCACTGACGCGGACAACACAACACTTGAACGTACATTCCTGAATATTAACCTGAATGCCACTGAAGCTGTCCAAGCGATCGAAGCATTGAAAACTAGTGACAAGGGGATCGACAACTACACCAACTGCTTGTCACCATTGCCACGTACAATGGCGACTTTGAGGGTATTCCGTCACAACTCTGGAGGTGGACTTTCAAGAGAGCGGCTTGGTCAAGCCGACGTCTGCGACCAACGCTGCTCGAGCCACTCCGTACCAGTTGAAGAACGCGTTAGCTGACGCGGCCTACGGTTCCACGTACGTGATTTGGCTCGTTGTGATTCTGTACTGGGGAACTGGTCGACGCCCTGAACGCCGTAAATCGTCCAAGTTGTTGGGGGCAAGTGCGGCCTACTTCGACGCTTTATGCGCACGTTGTTGAAGATCGTTGCCATTGGAGGCTCCGTCCCCGTGTTTGCCGCCATTTGGGCGGTGATCGAGCTCAAGATGAACACCAGCGAGTTTCACTCGAACCTGCTGAAACTCGCTGACAGCGGTGCAAACGATGCCGATACGCTGGCTGCGTTGCTCCCCGTCGTGGACTTGCTGAACAGCATTACGACGTGGACTTACGTGCTCGCTATGTTCGGGGCCATTTTAGCGATCCAGCTGGGCCTCTACTTGCTCTTCCAGCTCAGCTTCCACCCGCGCCTCAGCATCTTCACGCGCACAATGTCCAGTGCACTGCGCCAATTCGCAGCGTTCTTCGTGGTGTGGCTCATCGCCTTCATGATCTTCGTCTGCGTTGGCAGCATCCTCTTCGGATCCGACGTGGAGG